>JAVSBS010008549.1:9461-84174 GCA_033124195.1 Coracias cyanogaster
ACTCTTCCTCGGTCTTGCACTTTTCACCTTTTAGCTCTGCGCAGTCTCCTTGAAGCCTTGGCCTCTTTCCAAACCACATAGCCAGTTTTGACCAGTCTTCTTCCCTATCTTGTCCCTTTTAGGACCCCCATTCTGCTGTTATAGTCCTCTTGCACAATAGGTTCTGTATATCTATTTCAGAATATCTTGCTTTGCTAAATTAGCTAAAAACAATCTTGTTAGATCTTAAAGTTAAAAACCTCCCTTCAACACTAATAATAACCCTTTGATGTGTTTTTATTAGGTTAAGGGTTAATCATACTAACAATAAATTCTTGACTTTGTATTCAAGATACATTTTCTTCTGTTCTTTTTAGCTTATCTGATGTGCAATTACTCTAGTGAGAAGAACTAAACATCTGAACTCCCATCTAAAATGGGAGGAAGATGGAGGTTTTGACTTTGCTATGATTGTTAGGGACCTGAGAAACTTTGGAATAATGGTGAATTTTCTAATAATGGTTGAATTTGAAATGGAATCTGTCATTCAAACAAAAAAGACCTGGGGTTTACTGCTTTCAGTCTATTGTGTGAAGGAGTTTCTATTCTTTCAGGGGGGCTCCTTGGATTGACATTTCCATAACAAAGTTAGCAGAGAATATGCAGTTACTTTTCTCAGTAGCACATCTAATCACTTTATTCAGCATTCTACCACAGAGAAACTGAGTATTTTTGTTCCTATTAAAAGTGTTTACCATTCTATTAGGTTTGGCTACGCATAATCTAGTCATTTTATAATTTTACTTTGTAAATCAGAATAGTAAAGGAAATACTATTACCCACCTAGCTGAACATAATTAAGTCTCCATATCCATTTTTTCCCTTATCTGAGAGGCTATATTTCCCAAGCTTACACCACCAGCTCAGGAAAAGGGAGAACCTATGTAGTCTCTCCATATGCTGCTTCTATCCAAGAAATGTTGTTTACTCAGTTTCTGCACACTTGAAAAGATTTGGGGCATATCTGTGTGGATGGCTTCGCTGTTCACTGCAGTGCTTTCTCCAGTGGTTTCTAGGTGGAGGGGATCCCAGCAGAAATTGTTGTGGTAGACTTATGTGTGCACATGCATCATGCAATGGAGTTTTAAGGGAGCAGTATTTAGCAAAGGAAGGACAGTGTAGCTTATTCACTACTGAGCTAATACTAATGAGATTAGAATATTCATTACATCAGAGAGGGAAAAAACCCACCATTATCTATCACAGGACCTTGCAACTTTCTCCCATGAGCCACTTTTCACACTCATCCCATGCTCACACTTGTTAAACACTGTAGCATTTTTCCATTGATAGTTTTCACAAATGTTGTTACGGAGTGAGAAGGCAGGCTTAGCACCTGAAGGAACTTCTAGCAGAAGTTCCAAGGTCCCCAGTATGGCAATAACCTTATTTTTTTTTTATGTTTTCCAATGTAATGAGGCAGAGATACAGAGAAAAATTTTAATGAAATTTCTAAAATTTATGTGGGGTTGGACACCCCTATCCTCAAGGATGGAAATGCCCCTTTCCTGTATGTTCCTGGGCTCTGTTCTCTGCTTGTATCTCATCCTGACAAGCTCCTTGCAGCTCTCCTCCAATGCCACAGTAGTCTCAACCTGGTGTTAGAGGGCTACGAATAATAAGGACTATCCAATGTTTTGCTCACTTGCATGCACAGATGACTTAATAGAGCCTCCTGCAAGCTCACATGGAGCATCTTGAGTTCCATCTCTTCACCCCTGTCAGCACATCTCTCAGCAGTTAGCCTTGCAGAGAATTTGGCATCTCTAGCTGGCCCAGCACACAGCAGCAGGCTCTGTTTCCACTCCTGCCTTGCTTCTGCTGTGTCTGGCCCTCCTGGGATTCCTGGCCCTGCTGCAGCATGGAGCTTTAGCCAACTGCCAGAAACACCCTGGCCAGCTGAAAGTGAGGTGGAGTGGCACCTTGAGATGCTTAAGTGTGCTGCTTGTCTGTGAGGCCCTCATGCTACAGCTGTATCTGGGGCAGCCTCTCTTCTCAGGATAGCAGCATGTCTCCCATTTGGCCTCAAAATAGCTGCCAATGTCTTCTGCCTTCTTGTGCACATAGGTTGAAGCATTTGTGGTAGACTTCACTAATGCAGCTCTCAACAGAACTGTTTATATGTTCCCACTGTGAGATGCAATAATAAGGCACACTTTTAGGGATATTCCAGTGACCCCTTTCAGAACTGAGTCTTCTTACTGGAAATGAGAGAGAACCTGGATCTCCTCTTGGGACCACCTGGTCACAGTGGATAATAGGCTGGACGTGCCTTTGGGGATTATTGCCTCTTTCAGAAACTGCTTAAAGCATATGGGGAATGGAGGTACTTGACTCTGATACATGGAGAAACTTGATACAACTCAGTTAAGAGCTTTATCAAGCAGGTATTCTCTAATGCAGCACTGGGGTAGCACTGGGGATCATCCACCATAAGTGCTCTGCCAATCGAGTAAAATTACAGAGTATAGGTATTGTAACAGTATACTTATTCATTAGAATTCCGGGAAACACTTAACATATTCATTACATTTCTGGGAACTAACTAACATATAGAAATGCCCCTTGAGCATGTGTAATAAAATGGGTCGGTGGTCGTAGGGTAGTTGTCCAATGAAGGCTCTAGGTCTTCCTCACTATGTCCTTTTAATCTCCTGCCTAGTTTGGCAATGTTCATGATGGAATTCAGCTGCCTTGTTACCCTGTATCCTGTGTAAGCCCACAACTTACTTTATCTCAACAGCCTTGACAATTCAGTGTTCTGTGTAGGCTCATAGATTACCCCATCTCAAGGATCCTCTTGCAAGTTGTATCCTATCTTAGCCATGTTTACCAAGTGATAAGGACACCTAAAGGAACATCCTATCTCCCTAACATTCTATCAGTCTGTCATTTGGGTAATCCCAGTAGAAGGGAAGATTTTGGGAATGATCAAGAAGCTGTTGAGGACTGATGTCCACAGCTGTTTATGGTGGCAGAAGGAAAATACGCTACTATAACTTCCTTTCTCTAGAGACTGAAACTGTCTTACTGCCTTCCAGTGAAGACTTCCTTGGATTTCCCACAGAAAATAGAAAGCAGAGCCTTTACAGAGAGGACACATCAAAATATATTCACTCTAGAATGTTCAAGGCAAGGCAAAGCC
Organism: Coracias cyanogaster; assembly: GCA_033124195.1. NCBI lineage: Eukaryota > Metazoa > Chordata > Aves > Coraciiformes > Coraciidae > Coracias > Coracias cyanogaster. The sequence goes on from JAVSBS010008549.1 coordinate 12,646, forward strand.
ATGATCTACCTGAAACATGTAGCCCAGGCCAGTGTAACTCTGGTGAATCAAGCAGGTAACACATCTGAGTTGAAAAGGCAAATGATTGTGGAGCTTAAAGAAAATGGTTTCTGGTGATGGAAAGATCAAAGACCTTTATCGCCTGTTCGCACTTAGTTTTATAGCTCTTTGCTCAAGCAGGCACAGCCACAATCGTTATCGTTGGTTCAAGCCTTGCATTCACGCGTTACGTTAAGCATTTTCATTGGCTCTGTTCTATCAGCACAAGCTTCTTAAAACTCAGCCAACATCCACATCTGTTTCTCACACTTTTTCTTTTGTTGTTTACTGTCACTTCAAGGGTAGAGTGCTGTTTCATCAAGGTCACTAAAGCTCATGTCTAATCCCATGAATGGTCAAACATCTGACAGAAATTGATGGCACATTTTTTTGTCAAAATTATATATAAATTGTTCAATTTTCTGTTGCTACTTATCTAAACGCATGAACCTGTAAAAATCCATAGATTTTACTCTTTAAACATGTCACAGCTTTTCCATGTTTTGAAAGTTCAGCTTTGAGAAGAGAAATTCTATTCATCTGCCTTTTATTTGGTTCTTATGTTGCTGTAAGAACATGCAATGCATCTTTGGGATAGATTCTTCGATTGGTGCAGAGAGCATACCTGTGCACCTGCCAATAATCTTGTTTATTGCTTAAATGAGATAGTAAAAGACTGAGAGAATGCTGTCTCTCTCTAGGTATGTACATAGTTTAGCATATATGCCAGGCATTCTTGTTGGCAGGTGGATAAAGAGGGGTTTTGCAAGATAAGACCTAAAGGGGGATAATGGAACATTAAGCATGAAAGGAGGTAGGGCCTTGTGAAAGGAAGAAATTGCTAAGATGGGTATCTTTTACATAGCTAATTACAATATGAATACCCCACCCCTCGACAGACCCAAGGCCTTGTCAAAAGGAACAGAGTGTTAACAAAGATTCCAGGTTTCACAGCCCCAGGGGCAGGGAGTGGGAGAGGGCATCACACCCCGAGCCCCGAGATAAGGAAAGCTAAAATTCTGCCATTATATGTGAAGCTGGGGGTGATGAAAGGACTGACCAATCATTTTCCTTACTGTGGTCTGTTCTTTGTTGCTGCTTTGTATATAAGGCCTGGCTTATGTCTCAGAGGTGTGCTAATTCTGCAAATTGTTGCCTGGCACCCCTCTTCTGCGCCCAACTGGAATAAAAGCAAGTATCTCAGCTCTGTGTGTTGATAGGATTTTGCATACCAGATAAAGAACCCAGATTTGGGACAATATTCTAACAATGTATGACATGTGGAGAACAGAGTGCAAAAGCATTTGATGGATGGATAGATGGGTAGACACAGCTTATCATGGAATAATTGGCTAGTCAATCTATGTTTAAGTTGTTGGGCTGCTTCTCCTTTACACTTGATCTAACTAAATTCTCATGGCATGAGAAAAATGTCTTTCTACCGATTTGTACTATTTTGATGGCAGTGCCTCCCTAATTATCTTCAATGATAATATGTATCCAGGAAAACACTGGGGTTTTATTAGTTTGTTCCCATGAGAAACAAGTAAATCCCAACTTTGCTGTGTGACCTTGCCTCCCCACCTTGTTTTTCTTTTATCAAGTCAGGGTGGTTTACACTGTGCTTTGAGATAAATCATTTAAGGATGAATTGTGTTAGTTGGCCTTTAATGAGCTGTTTATATTCTGGCAAAAGAAGAGCTATTCACTCCTGAGAAAATCACAGCCAAGACCATGGCTATCTCTAGCATTACAGGAGACAGAAGCTCAGTAAAAGAAGCCACCTTTGACAAAGAGTGATCCCACCAAATCCTTTGAGCCCTGTTTTTCCCCAGCAGATCATCAGCTGTTACATCTAGGACTTCTGCATGTGACTGAGAGCCACAGATACACTCTGGGAGTGCAAGAATGAAACTGGTTTGGGGAAATCAGTTCAAATGGTGCTTACATGTTTGGGATCTGGTTAGCAAGTACACAGGCTTAAGGTCCCAATTCCCAGTGAGACACACAAATCATAGTCAAATTAAGAGTCTTATCTGACAGAAAATGAAATACAGGAACATGAATGTACAAGCATATACAGTATGCTACGGGGCTCCATAAAAATTGTTGCTGGTAGAACAGGATTTCTACTACAAAAAAAAAGCAGCCTATCTTTAGTCAGTCTCTGTCAATTTAGCAAGTCTCCATTCTATCAAATAGGGGCTACATCCTCAGGAATTCCTCTGAAAAAGGGGTTCCCCAGGACCTGGGAGACTATCCAATTCCAATCTGAAGAAATTTACAGCAAAGAACAAGTGACCAAAGACTGAAGTCTCTGCATGTTAGGAAGAGAGAAAGAAAGTGAGAGAGAATGAGAGCACAAAGGGGGTCTTTACCTGGAAGGGGTGTTTGGGGCAGCACTGGCAGGAAATCAGAGGTGCTGTGAGGCCTGAGCTGAGCTGGGGACTGGTAGGTGGCTGTTTCTCCCGGGAACAAAAGGGATACACAGAGAGCCACTAGCTTGGAAAGGCCACCCAAGGCAGGGGCACCAGCAGCTAACAGCTCTTCCTAGCACACTTCAGGCTCTTGTCCCCTGAAGAAGACTTGCTATCATGCCTGGAAGGGGAACTGCACTGTGATGCATCCTCAACTCATGTCCATCACAGGTGCTGGGATCCCTGAGCTGCCAGGGAAGAGGCACTTAAGCCTGACTGCCCATCCAGCCCATTTACTTTATTGCCAACTCACCCTCAGGCATTGCTGGGCAACATTTCCCATTTAACCCTTGCTGCTTTGGACCTGGCTTCACGACTGTGAGTCAATGCATTTCCCAGGACTCAGATGAGGCTCTGCATTACACAGTGATTCTGTTCACTCAGGGGTCTTGTGGGAGTCTTCACTTCCCCTCCAATAAGGTGCCCCTCCAGAATAGCATTGTCAGGATTTTCATAATTTCTCAGGTTTTTATTTACTGAGAAACATTTATTGCCTGACCTGTGTAGCCCAAGTATAGTACTAACCTGGTGTATTTAGATTCACTTTCTTTTTATTCTGCATTCCCTGGCTTGGCCCTAGTGAGATGCCTGTACTACAGTGAAGGGGTAGAAACACAGACATAGCCAGTAAAATCTACAGAAGTAGGTACTTACGAAAAGTATTCTCACAGTTTTTCACTCGTGTAACTAAAAAGCAAAACTGCTGGCAGTTGTGAAACCATATTCCCTACCAAATGAAGAACCTAATCCATAGATGCACTATAGCAAAATAAAGCTAAAATAAAAGTGGGTGGTGAGCCGTTAGATTGGCTCAGCCTTATCACACAGCTTAACCTTCTGCCTGGTTTCACAAGAAAATGAGCTGATGTTATAGGAGTAGGCTCACTCCTCCACACCTCACCTGGCCTCCTATCTATGCGGTGCCAGCCTCACCCTTGCACTGCTGCTTCTAGTTTCAGTGGGAGCTCACAAAAATAGCTAGCTAACTTATTTCTGGCATGTTGTTTTTGTTGGCATAAATACTCCTCTGTGTATTAAACCAGTTTTGTACAGTGAATTTTAAAGTGGAAACTACAGTGTGCATGGGGACAACAGATATACAGGGCTCCTGATGGTATGGAGCTGAAACACAGCTGAAATCCACATCAAGGGGACAGGACTAACTGCAAAATAAATCTGCCCCATAAGAAAATCATTTTCCTACAGTGTCTAGAAAATTAGAGTGATGATGATGTTCAAAGGAGAGCGAGCTCAGAACTTATGCTGCTGCTTAGAAATGAGTAGGTTTGTGAGAATGAATAAGGGGAAAATGTCATGGAAGGGGTGGAATTGAGACTTTCTGGATTTGTCTTTGATTCAACATGAGTCAGATTTAGGTTCAACTGGGCTGCTGAACCAGCGAGTCTACAGAAGCAAAACAGCTGTGAGAAGCAGCTTTTTAACTTGGACATCCAAGGTCCATCATGCTTTTGATGTGGACCACATCAGTTAGGTTTGTACTCATGAGGCTGTATTCCAATGGGCCACAGATAATCAAAACCACCTTCTACTGCACCAGCTATGGCCAGGAAGAAGGTTACATGCAAAAGCCAGCCTATACTAGAAATTTTATAGTACAAATCTATTACAGCTATATAGATATTTCTTGATTGAGTAACCAATTATAAAGGAATATGTGAATTGTATGGTTTAGGCTGATATTACATATGAGTGCTTGTGGTGGCTCTAAACAGTCATTAATTTAATGTGAAATTCCTGTATTGCTTAGTGCCTGGGCCAAGAGTTGTACAAATTTACCTAACATTGTGTTTCAAGGAAAGGAGTCACTATGGATTCCAGGAGGTCCCTTTAAGACCATGTTTATCACATATTCATGTGACTCCAGAGCAAGGGATCTCTCATGGAAACTTCTTGTGTGGCAAGAGACATAAAACACCCTGCCATATCCTCCCCATACACCTTCACTTGCTCATTTGACTCGGAACTTTGTGCCTAAATAATTTATAACTGCTGTAATTTGTTCAAGTTATGTGGTTAAATTAGGTGCTTTCTGGTTAAGTTTGCCTGTGACAAACACCATTGTTGTCCCAAATCTGGGTCCTTCACCCTGTGGGCAAGCCAGTAACACATGGAGTGGAGGCATTCCAAGTTTATTTCATCAATGCACACAGATGGGTGGCTGTCCGAAGACAGCACACCCTAGCTCAAGGAATTTCTATATTTATACATTTATTACATATTCAAATATTTAATACATATTAATTGTTATTCTTTGTGTTGATTGGTTCTGATTTCTTCACTTCTTATTTAAATTAGTGTGCAGGCTCCATCATCTTCTTCCATGGTTTTCTTTCGAGTAGGTGGTATAATTTGGGCGGGTGGTCCAGGAGATGGTGGTCATAATCTCCCCCTGCCAGAATTACCTTTTGCCAACTTCTTCCCTAATCTTGGCAGTTCCAGGTAGTTCTTCATGGATTGCTAACCAAACCAATAGTGCACCATTCTTTACCTTCTGCTTCTGACAACAACATCACATTGTCTAGTAGTTAGTTCCTAAACCCAATCTTAACCATGTCTAATTACTATTTCTTTATTTTAATTCCAGGTAAATAATTAAATAGGGTTGGGGCTGTATAGAGGGCGTTCAGCAGCGGCTAGTTCAATGGCTGTCTCAATTACATTTTAGATTTTATTTTTCTAATTAATACGAACTTAAATACAACACCATAAGATTAGTCAAATTATATAAAAGAAATAATAATAAATGTGCTATATGACATAATGTATATGCACATAAAACGTCATTTTAAAACCCCACAGAAGTGCAAGAAATTTGCAGAAGCAACAGTAGTCCCTACACAAAAGCAGGAAGCTCGTTGTACTGGCCATAAAACATTCTGTATTGCAGGTAGGCTTTAATTCAGTAATCCTGAAAACCCTCCAAACAAGTACTAAATACCTAAGCTCAGAAAAATAATGAAAATACTCCAATGCTCCAAGGCTTGATTAATCAGATAAGTCACAGCCCCAATGAGCCAAAGGAGAATAAATATTCATCTTCAGTACCACAAGAACCATGGTGTAGTAGATTAGTACAGTTGTGGTAATTCAGTCCCAGCAGCCAAGCCATGTGGGTGCTGCGGCTGCCCCCCCACCGCAAACAAAAGAATTTTAAAATGCCTTTTTTGAATTGAGATAAGGAGAGTTTAATACAGAAACACATAAGAAACAATTGCAGTACCAACAGCAATAAGAACAGTAAGAAAGAAATCTACAAATAAGTGATACCACATAGACAAAGAGATGCTCCCGAGCAGATGGATCTCACACCTCGAGTCGACCCTCCCCCCACTACAGAACCGAAACTGGCCCCAGGGCAGGATGTCAGCATGGTATAGAATAGCCTGGCTGCACCAAATTAACCCTGTCCTGTCCGAACCAGGACACCTGTGTGTAAGATATACTGTACTGCCGCCCATCACTATCAGTTCAAGACAGTTGTGGTATAAAGGTCATGTCAAAGAAAAACTATTGGAATAATTTAACAGTGTACATAAATAAATAAAAATAAAAGCCAATTTGGGGTTTTTTTTGAGAAGCCAGAGTTCTGAAGCTGATTAAACTTGGAATGATCTGAGAACTTGTAATGTTAAGTGGTAGATGTAACCTTCACTTGCAAAACAGCGTTCTAATCCTGTCTGGGTAGTATTTTAAAGTACTTGCAGGAACACTGGTGATACTTCCAGTATTTGAGAAAAATGTGTGAGAAATGTGTGGGGTTTTATTTTTCCATCTCATGTCATTTCTTTAAGTTTACATTAAACTGTCTCAGTCTTTAAGGCTTTTTGTGGTCTGCCGTCTATGTAAAATGGGAGTAATGCCTCTAGGATTAATCTGGAGCTTGAATTGGTCTTTTGATCACTTTCCATCATTTAGTTCAATGCAACTTTGATAAAACAAATGTTTCTAGGTAATATGCCAAAAACTTTAATCTGGAAACCACTAATAAAGCAATACAGATGCAGATGAAGTAGACTTAATATGATGGCAAATGTTCGGAAGTGACTAGTGTTTTCCTTGAAAAAGACAATGTAATCTTTTATCTCCAAATAACTTTCCTGTTACTGCTGCACAGTCAGACAGCTGTTTATTTAAAGGGTGGATGGGAAAAGTAATTGACTGGTTTCTGTTGCGTTGGGTAATGCTCATTTGGGGAATCTAATCTCTCAGTAGGGTTTGATGGTCCTTTACTGGATGGTGATGGGAGTCTCTTCAGATGGATTGCATGAGACTTCACAGAATGTTTTCTGCTGTTTATGCACAATCTGTTTCTCTTTGTTACATTAAGCTCTGAACAAAACATTTCCCAACTGTCCTGCACATATACAGGAGACGCTTTGTAACCAGGAACAGTTTTGGCTGCTGCATGGAGGCTCTGTGAATGTCAGGTTCTCGACCTGGGATGCTGTTCGTATATTTAAGCATACAAGTAACTCTTATCAGTTGGCCAATGCACAACAGGAGCTGCTGGGGGAAACTTCAGGGACTGTCCACAGTTCCCAGCTGGAGAGATCCTGTTTACCAGCTTCCTTGTTGTAAAGGCAGGTAGGAATTCAGTCAGTTGCCATGCTGCACAGGAGGCACAAGGGGCCGATTTAAGAGATTTCAGCTGAACAGTCACTGGACCATGCTGGGAGCTGGTGAATAAGCATTCTGGGTATGCACACAGACACAGTCCTGATACCGAGGACTCTAACTGTAGGACACGCTTGTTCATTCTGTTCATTGCCTCTAACAGCATGTAGTGTTTCAAACAGTGTACTACAGCTTCTGAAATTGGATGTCTTTATTCTGATGACAGCAACGGTGTAAAAATGTTAGTACGTCATCAAGACAGTATAGCAGTAGAGTTGAGCACTGGGAAATTGCAGAAAGCCTCTGAGCTTTCAGTTGATGAAGGCTGGGAGACTATTGCCACAAATGTATACTTCTCGCTTGGGCATCTGCTTTTGCTGTCAGAGATGAGACCTTGGGCTAGATGGATCTTTGTTATTATGCTAAGTGAATGCCAGACTTAGCAGGACATGCGACACTTGTATTTGCAAATTTAAAGAGAATATCTGACTTAAAACCAGCTCAGGACTTGGAAACCTACTGGACTCTCTAGGATATCTTTCTGAGAAATGTTAGTGTAATAATTGAACATATCTGTAAGCATAGCTTTCTGTGTGTGTTTGCGTATAGGAAGAGTGAAAACCTGTCCTCTTAACTTACTCAGCTGTACTAGAATTTGATACAGGGTACCGAGCCAGCCTGACCAATACAACTTTGTTTTTAGCATTTTGCCTTATGATGAGAAATACGAACTCTCGGAAGACCAGTCCAATGAAGTGCTTTTTGTTCATTAAAAGCATTAAGGAATCATTAGGATATTGTATCTAACTTTGCATTTGTTCCTGTGCTGAACAGGGTGGGAAGTGTTTAAACCAGGTGACTTCCAGAAGTCCCTTCCAACCTTAACTGTCTATAATTCTGCTTTATGTCCTCTGTCCATTTCAGAATAAGTCTGTCTATAGTTCTTCTGTGGGTGGACATTCCAGAAGTATTGGAAAGAAAAACAGTCTTTTTCGAGCGATCAGGGCACGGAAGACATGGGAGATCTTGGTTCTGTTTTTTTTGCTGGCCTTCATAAGGTCTCAGTTGCTTCTGTTCCCTGTGTCCTGCCTGTCAAGACCCGCGGGTATGCTACGTGGAAGTTTCCATCTGCCCTGAGCCCCTGTGCAACAGGGAATGGTTGGGAGAGCTGGTGTGCCAGATCATGCTCTCTGAGCCCACATTCTGTAATAAATCATCATCAGCCCTGCTCAACCAGATCTTCTCACATGGGGTTTGAAGTTGGATCCCCCATCCCTAGGTATGTGGTCTAACCACCTGGCTGAGGACAAAGTGGGCAGGAGTATCACTGTTTCTCCTACCCAGAATGTGTACTTCCGTGCACAGGGGGATGAATGAAGTCAGCTCTCTAGGAAATTCCCAAGGCTGAATTGGGACTTTTGTAGCACATCTGCCTACATCCTGGAATTTTTGATGCTATGAACTGAATTGCGGCTCAGAATTTAAGTGGGATAAGGTGAGTCAGCATCAGGTTTAATATTAACTTCCACACTAAAGTTATAATCTGTTTTATTGATGGCAGAATTTTCTGTACCATGCCATTACCCATGGATGTGAAGAATTCACCAAACTAGAGCATCAGGCTCTAGTTTAATTTCTTAGGACAAGTGGTGATAGTTCTCTAATTTAATTTGTTTCTACAAAAGCCTAAACTTCAGTTCATACCACTGTGCTGTTTATTTATGCCATACATACTACAAAAGGACTACTCCTAAAATAAAGAAAAAGCCCAAAAGCAGTTCTACTACATGAGTGCAACCCCTGGTTTGGATGTTGCATTTGCAAATAGAAGACATTGATTTGATGTCACAAGTATTTTTAACAGGATTAAAAAATGCAAATAGCATTATGTAAGACAGATTACCTATGGCTTTAATACAGGATTGTTTTTAAGCCAGAGGCTACATTTTGCTGGGTTATGTGTGTTTGATTATAACAGAGCACATTAGGATTAGGCCCAGCAGAATACCATCTTCCAAATCCTTGATATTTTCAGGTTAGATTACTTCATTTTTAAAATTTAAAATGATAAACTTAAAATCTGAATTGTGATTTTTTTTTGTTTGTTTGTTAAATAGCTTTCAAGGTGGATAGCTTCTTTGTTTAGGATGATTACAAACAATCTGATTTGCTTAGCTGAAGTAGGAAATTGCTGCTGTCCATCATAGCCCCTGTAACTTTTTTCTAAGGCAGAGAGCCACTTGGTTCCAAAAACAACACAAAAGATCAAACGCGTTTCCTATATGGCAGAATGTATGTGGACAACATGTCACATTGCCAAGCAAATCACTGAAATGTTAGTTTTGTACTGAACCACAAGGAAAACCTTACAGGCAGTTGAATTCCAAATAATGTCTAAAGGGCCTCATATGTACAGTACCACAAGTTCTTGACCTTTTAGTGAATGAAATTTCAGGAAGCTTACACAGCTGGCACAGAACAGCTTCATGTGACTCTGCATTGTTGTCATTGCTTTATGCTCTGAATGCCTGAAATGTGCCACTCCCTATTAGACATGAGAAAGAAATTGCCTTACAAAGGTAATGTTTCTTCTTGGAAAGCTAAAATGTTAGATGTACTCAGCAGCCAAGGTTCCATATTAACACTTAACTGGAAGCATGCTTTTTTCTTTGGTCCCCCCAAACTAGTTTCAATTTTTGTATTTCACTGTGGCTTATGCCCAGTTTCATTCAAATATGTTGACATCTTCTAGTTTGAGCACCAGATTACTTCAAAAACTTTATTACCCTGGTGTTTTTCACAGGGAAGCATTTGGCAGTGTTTCCGCATCACAAGGTGCGTTTAATATATACAGGCCAAGGAAGAAAAAGTATAAACTTAAGAGAAGAAAAAAAAAAAACAACCCAGGGATTTAAGCTCTTGTGAATCACAGAATCATAGAATGGTTTGAGTTGCAAGGGATCTGAAAGGTCATCTAGTTCTAACCCCCCTGCTACAGGCAGGGACACCTTCCACTAGACCAGGTTGCTCAAAGCCCCATCCAACCTGGTCTTGAACACTTCCAGTGTTGGGGCACCCACAACCTCCTTGGGCAACTTGTTTCAGTGACTCACCACCCTCAGAGTGAAAAATTTCTTCCTAATTTCTAACTTAAATCTCCCCTCTTTTAATTTAAAGCTGTTACCCCTTGTCCTGTCACTACAAGCCCCCATAAAAAGTCTCTCCTCAGCTTTCTTGTGGGCCCCCTTCAGATACTGAAAGGCTGCAATGAGGTCTCTCTGGAGCCTTCTCTTGTCCAGGTTGAACAAGCCCAATTCTCTCAGCTTGTCCTTGTAGGAGAGGTGTTCCAGTCCTCTGATTGTCTTTGTGGCCCCCTCTCGACCTGATCCAACAAGTCTATGTCCCTTTTATATTGGGAGCTCCAGAGCTGGATGCAGTATGACATACTACTACATAGTGAAATGTTAGTATTGCACATAAATATGCAAGCATCTTCCCCCCCCCCGGCTTCTACCTTGCATGTAGAATGTAGATAGTTTCTTCCTACTATTTTAAAGAACAAAGGATTTCTTGTATTTCCTGACTTGTGTTCATATCTCTTATTACAACTAGATAAGTTTTCCCATAGGCTTAATTTTCTTTTCTGCAGAGCTCTGTTCTATGAGTACCAAAATATAACTCCCAAATGCTGCAGGCCATAAGGAGCTTGAATGTTATGGAGATAATCAGAGCCTATCCTTTTAGAAGATAAATTTCTATAGTATTCTCAATCTGCCATTTCTAGCTAGAATTCAGATGGATACTGATGTGCTCCGCAGGGGGATGATAGTGAATTCTGAGAGACCTGAGAAATGGGATGCTGACTTTCAGCCTTTTTTTGATGGTGATAATTTCTGGTAAAAATTGGCTGGAAGGCAACTTAAGGAAAGCTCCTTTTAAGTGATTACATACAATTTATGTTCAAAGAGATAAAAATACAATGGGGTATGAAGTTTGATGTTCCTTAAATACCAAGGAAGCAGCTGAGAAAGCCCATGGCTTCCTGCTAAGCTCAGCTCTCACTGTACCCCTCATTTTCAAGCAGGCAGGAATTAGTCCTGGAGACATTGTGCGCTCAACTCTTCAGTGACAGTCTGATCAAGGACCTACCTGTGATTTGCATGGCTTTCACATCTCTGCTCTTGAATATATGGGACTCCTGGGTGTAACGCTTTCTTGTGCTCATGGTCTGCACTCTGAAGTGCTGAAAGTGCAACAGAGAAGAGAGACAGTATTTGGAAGGGGAGAATGAATCTCTCTGAAGTCGTTTGGCAGCTTGCTCCAGGCAGTAGTGATGCAGTCATTTCTTTTAGGTGGAGATGAGGTGTGGGTATTCCAGCTGAAACAGGATTATTCAGTGGTGGCTGAACATATTTTAGTAACCAAGTCCTCTCAAACAAAAAGAAACTGGTTGGTTGGTTGTTTTAGTTTGGGTTTGTTTTTTTTTTCTCCTTACCTCTCCTATGCTCCCATGCTAACCACAGACCTTTCCCTTGCACTCTTTTAGAGGTGTTTGAGCAACTAACTTTCTCCTCTTAGGTTGTATGACAAATACTATTAAAATAAGTTCTTAAAATTGTATTTCTAAATGAGTGTTTTGAAATGTCTGAAACGCATGAAATACAGACTAACCAAGCTCCGTGTCTGTTCTTGTTTCCAGTACTAGATTTATGGGACCATGAGTTCCTGGTATGACCAAGTTGTTCACTTTTCTTAACCTGCATGACTTATGCCTATATAAGATGCTTATAAAAGTTTTATAAAATATTGTAAAATAAAATGAAAGTGGCAGAGAGTAGTGAGAGCACTCTTATGATATAGACAATGACTTCTTTTTGCTGAATTAATATCAGGGCACTTGTTAAACTTCATGAAGCTGCCTCCTGTGGTAAATAACGCATGGGAGAAAGTGAAGTGAGAGGAAATACACACCTTGCAACTCCTTCTTTGTGTTCTTCCCTGCTCCCCACTGCATTCTCAGCTGCCTCTAAATGGGCAGGATGAGGAAAACAAAATATTCTTCTGAAATGGTTTCTGCAGACCATTGCCAGGTTTTCTGTGTCAAACCTACTCAATTTGTAAAAGGTGAAATGATACATGTTGAGGGCTTGTGGACACTAAAGTGTTTTTCATTTCACACCCCAGACTTAGGTACCTACCCTGTCCTTTGAGTTGCAGATAATTATTTAAAATCTATGTGGGTTTTTTGGTTTATAGATATAAAAAATGATAGTAGGGTGAGAGGAACTAAAACTTGCCACTTACATCCTGTGAAAGCTGGCTTCTCATTTTCCTCAAAAGGTATGTCTAGCAATGACTCATGTTTAGAGCACTAAACGCTTGTTTCAGTTTTCATTTCAGAGTGAGGTCTATGAATCTTGCCCTTTTATGTCCATCCATTGAGAATTAACATTTTCACTGCACTTGAAGGAGAACTTCTGTTCAGCATCAATCTTTTAAATTAGGAAATGTAGTTTGTAGCATCCAGTGTTATTTTAGGCCTTACTATAACAGCAGCAAAAACTACTATTTACCTTGACTTCTGAATTAATGTATTCTATCCTTTGATGTAAGAAGCTGATATTCTTGTGAATTTGTAACCTCTTTCTTTAATGAACTAATTATAAATCTAAAATTTTTCTATTAATCATGTATATGCATACATTTTTTCTGTGACATATGGTATATAAATGAAGTTCTTGTGGATAAAGAGGTTTTTCTAGCTCTTGTAGTGAAGACTACAATAGTTGGCACATAAAAATATATTTAGTATCTGCACATATGGTTTGACATGTCTTCATTTTGAGTGCTTTCATCCATTGTCAAATGAAGCATTTATTAGTAAATTAATTTCATTAGAATAGATTTTAAAAATTATATATATATCATTCATATAAATACAACTTTTTTAAAAAAAGAATTCTTGTTGGTTTTAGCAGCTCAATAATCCTCATGAATGAATGGGACTGTCTGATTCTCAGAATAAATGGTCTGTTGACATAACACAGTCCAAAACTTTTCACGAGTGCTTTCTTCTCCAAAACTAAGGCCGTCCTACCTCCAAGTGCAAAACAACTGGATGAGCCCAGGGATCTGAGATGGTGTAGCTCTTAAATACCATTTCTGGTTCTTGGATTTTCCACTATGTACTCTGAAATGTGTGCAAGGTGCATGGGTGTGAAATAGCACCATGGTGGATTGCTTCCTAGGCTGAGAGTGCTGCTGGAAGAAATGGCCCCTTTCTCACTCCCAACTGCAGAGTGACACACGTTAGCTTCTACAATGTCTTTACTCCATAAGCTGATTTAAATGAGGGAGAGAAATGGTGCCTCTGTGAAGCCTGAGGCACGCAGCGGTTTTTTTCATTGATACAAATGAGCCAGAAATTGGCCATGAGTTGTTTAGCAGAAATTCAGTAGAGCTGAGGTAAAGATACCAAATGTCTAACAAGTTCTTCACTACCGCCATTTCACACCAGTGCGTAAATTGAAGTTGTTTTTTTGTCCAAGAGCTGAAGGGTGCCAGTCCACCCAGGAACATACCTGTAAAAGCTTTTCTTGTTGCCCTTGATATCCCTGGCCAGATTTAATCCTGTCAGGCCTTTGGCTTTCCTAACCTGATCCCTGGATGCTTGGACAATTTCTCTGTATTCCTCCCAGGCTACTCGTCCTTACTTCCACTCTCTGTAGGCTTCCTTTTTGTGTTTGAGTTTGTCCAGGAGCTCTTTGTTCATCCAGGCAGGTGTCCTGATGTTTTTGCTTGACTTTCTCTTTGTTGAGATCCAGCACTCCTGAGCTTAGAGGAGGTGATCCTTGAACATTAACCAGCTTTCTTGGACCTCTCTTCCCTCCGGGGCTGTATCCCATAGTAGACTACCAAGCAGACCCTGAAGAGGCCAAAATATGGTTCCTGAATACCAGGGTAGGAAGCTTGCTCTGCAGCCTATTTGCTGCCTGAAGGATTTTGAACTTCACCATGTCATGGTCACTGCAGGCAAGGCTTGAGCTTCACATTCGCCACCAGCCTCTCCTTGTTGGTGAACAAGGTCCAGTAGTGCACCTCTCCTTGTTGGCTTCTCTATCACTTGGAGAAGGAATTTATCATCAACACATTCCAGGAACCTCCTGGATTGGTTATGCCCTGCTCTATTGTCCTTCCAATAGATATTGGAGTGGTTAAAGTCCCGCATAAGGACCAGGGCTTGTAAATGTGAGGATGCTTCTATATGTCTATAGAGGACCTCATCTACTGGTCTTCCTGGTCAGGTGTCCTGTAGCAGACCCCCACTATAACATCACCTGTCCCTGCCCTCCCTTTAATCCCGTAAGATCTTGGTCAGCGTCTCATTCATTCCCAGGCAGAGCTCCACGCTCCCCAGCTGGTCGTTGACATAGAGGGTGACGCCCCCTCCTCACCTCCCTGCCTGCCCTTCCTAAAAACCCTGTTTCATCTTTCTGGGTGCAGTCTTTCCTTGAAGAGGCTGACACGGCTCTCTGACCAAAAGGTCATGGGTTTGTTTTACACTGTGGATGAGAATATGGTGATGATCTAGCCTTCTGTGTTCCAAAGCTGTATTAAACCAGTGTGGCCCAGCCTACGTTACTGCTTAGTCAGCCTGTTCTCAGAATTCAAACAATTAGCTGTAGATAATATCACCTAATTCCACTGTGAAATAAAAGAGAATGGGTGGTCAAAAACCTCCTGACAAGAGCTGTTTTGCTTCAAATACTGCAAATGAAGCATCCTAACGCAGTGAGCAGGAGCTTTTCTCCTGTAGCCACGGGTCTTTGTTCCCTTTTCTGACAGACTGCATATCCTTTCATCTCCGTGATTAGTAGAGTTACTGCTGCAGTCAGTCTGAAATGGTAAGTGTACGTCTAGCTGATGTTGGTCTCTCTTGCATTTAGGAAGTCTCTGCACAAGCATGTTTAGCTGTCTTTATGGCTGAGCTTGTTAATGGTCAGTAACAAGCTACTATAAATTAATTTGCAGATCACTGCTTGCTCCAGTCCCTTTGTCAGAGATGTGAGGAAAAACTAGGATCTCTGCATAATAGAAGTGCTAGATGGATTGCAAGAGAGGGAATATTTAGCAGATGTTTTTTTTTTTTCTAGTGCCAGGTGGTGTCTTTAATATGATCTCTTCCATAACCATTTTGAGAAAACAGAAGTTGGATTCTATTAGTTCATCATGTTTTTTGGTGAGTCTTAGTGAGAAAGTATCCATCTCCTAAAGCTAGCTTTGCAGACTTCTGTCTGTTAAAAAAGTCGTTTATTATACTGTGTTATTTCTAATGAGAGATAATTTCTATACAGGAGAGAAAAGACAAGACTGGAAGATTGTTTTAAAAAATGTTTTCCAGTGTGATTGTAGGTTTCTTTTCTGAGATTTGAAGAGTAAAAGAGGTTTTTGAGGGAGGGAGGGAGGGTGGGCAGAAATTACACACAGAATGTAGATGTAGCTGTGTCATGGATTTATACTGCAAATATCAGATATATATATACAGTATACATAAAAAATAAATGTTATATTTCTCTGCTGCTTTCCCAATACTTGGTTTGGTTTTTCACCTAGTGATGAGGGTCGCACTGACCTGTCTTCACTAACTATAAACCCAGTGTTTAATTCTTGATTTTGTTGTTGATTTTTTTTTTTAACAATGAATTCAGAATTCATTGTATAGCTAATTCTTTGTTTGACTTATGTTATTTTATTGTCTGCTGACTTCATGCTGTAAGGCCCTTCTTCAGTTGCCCCGCTAACAGTTGCGGTCAGTCCTTGTCTTTCCAGTCGGAATGATTTGGGAACACTGGGAGGCTCAGCATTTGCTCCTTCTCCTGGTCATTTCTGAGTACAGTGAGCAGCAGAAGCCAGAGCATGGGTCACTGCAGGACTCAGGACAGCCTCCTTTCCTTGTGTGACTTGATTACCTTGTTAGCACTTTAAAGCTACACATAATAACCAGAGTCAGTAAGGAATGCTCCAACCTTGTGCTTTTTCCTCTCCATTACTTAACGCCTAGTCTGCAATCAGTGTTCAGTAGCAATAAATGCTGTTGGACACTGTCTCCTGTTTTCCATGGTTTTAACTTGCTTTGATTAAAATACAGACTGAAACAGTCAGACACCAGTATCTCAAAGCTACTGGAACTCAGAATGGGGAACAGGGAAAACTGTGTAAGGAATGACACGGATGAGATCTGTGTAGTAGCTTGTTGGAAATAGTTGGGAGGAAATCCATAGCAGTGTACAAATCAATGTCCTTTTTTCAAGGTCTAATATGATATGCTAGGATTTAAAAATTATTTTTAATAAAGTAATTGCAAGTCTGATAGCTGATTTTTCCATCTTCTGTGATAGCAGAGCATCTTTAATGCTTGATTCATGTTTAGAAACAACCTTGTTATAACATGGAAATGCATACGTGGACTGACTTACAATGATTGTTTTAATTACTTATGGCATAAATGCACTATGCAAAAGCATGTGATTTCTCTCCCCCAGAGATGTAATCATTTTATGATAGTCACATTTTTGTGGAATTTTTTTATACAGACACTTGTTCCACTTCAGTTGCTTGATTTAATGTCTGCTGATAGTTGAGATCAGTCTGTGCTCATTCTTTTATCAAATGTTACTTGCCTTTGCATCATAAAAGCAGAAAACCTAAAATGTGTCGAACTTGCAAAATGGCAAAGTGCCCGTGGAGTAACGGTGCATCTTTTGGGTGCGTGAGCAGCTACCAGGTCCCAAAACCAGGCTATGGAGATGGGGAAAGCAGCAGCTCAGACTGTGGGGCAGAGCCTCCCACGAGGGAGAAGATGGTTTGAGTCAGTGCTCTCAGTGAGCATGCTTGGCTTTTAAATGCATTTCCAACCTTTTCTTGTATCAAAATAGCTGTAGCTTGAGGGCAGCCTGACAGCACTGCTGTTCTGTGTAGTCGTGTTGAGAACGCTGACTGATTCAGACTTCTTTTTAAATAGTTGCATGTGTAGAGGCTCTTCTAGTTTTGCAGTGCATTGGTTGTTATGTGCTGAGCTGGACTGGCAGTAATTCTTTGCTGTAATCTATCTTTTGGGGTTGTATTTTTTTCTCTTATGATTCAAGTTTCCAGTAAACTGCAAATAGGCATCTTTGTTCTTTATTTCCCTCCTCCTCTTCTTAGTCAGTGTAAGCGTAAGGGTTTCACTGGGCAACACAGTAAGAAAGAACAGACAGTTGGAGGCGATCAGAAAATGCAACCTCAGAGCTCTCAAGGGATGGTAAGTGACTGGTAACGGCAAGATAACAAAAGATTTCTTTCAAAAAGTTATGTGGAAGAAGCAGGGAACTAAAACTGTTTGCAGCTGTATTGAGAGAAGAAACAGTCTGCAGACTAGAAACCTATGGAAAAAATTAGAGGAAAACCACATGGGGAGAATTAGGTTGTCTTAAGGACAAAATTTAAAATGCCAACAAGATAAATACCTTTGTATTGTAACTTTCCAATACATTGAAATGATAACGGAGACTTTCATGTAAGTGATTGAACATCAACTTTGGGAACAGAGCATGTTGTGCCTAACAGTGTGTTGTATTCCTTCTCATTGGAGCAGACTCTCGAATGTGCAATTCTTTTTCTATAGAAAGACATGATCGAATGGCAGTTTCAATTCTTTTTTTTTTTATTATTACAGAGTAGCATAGATCTGAATGTATAAGTAGAAACAAAGTAGGGTAGGTGGAGGGAATTTCACTTTTGCTATATCTGGAGTTAAGATTAGAAAGGCAAAGGGTAGTTTGTGTTTTAGCCAATATGAAACAGTTGATTTAGTGTGTTTAGACATCTGAATGACATGAAAAATTCCTTAAATACTGCCCAAAGCTTGAATTAAAATGACCTTGTCAGCATCCTCTGAAAGAAGGCTGGGGAAGTGTGGGTACTGGGCTTAGGCAGGTTTGCAGAAAGAGTTGACATTGCTGAGAAATGGAGATAATTGATAACACTAAGAGGCTGGATATTGCTTTGGATAATATGTTTTGTCTGAAAAGACTTTATGTAGATACAGCCTTCCTTTTTTTTCCTCACTTGTTTGCTCTAAGGCTTTATATAATACTGTATCTCAATTAATCTACTCTTACCAACAGTTGCCCTGCTTGTTCTGAGCCCTCCATTACTGTCATTTCCTTATTAACCAGGGCAACCAGTATTTTTACTGAGAGTGTTAGTGCTCTAGATATGCTCGAGCTCTGACCATGGTCAGTCACAGAGGAAATGGTGGCCTCGGGGTCAGCCAGATTTCTCACTGACCCCCACACCCTCAGTTACTTTGTGGAGTTAGGCCAGCATGAGTTTAGTTACTCAGCCAGGCCAGGCACAGGGGATGGAGAAGAGCTTTTAATAAGAAACCAGTGGGTAAAACTACTCTGGGGAACCTGGGTCCAATCCAAGGCCAAGCTGGGTACCCTGAGCTGCTCCTAAAATGTTAATTCTCCCTGTTAAGTCAAATATTTCAACCTGTGCTTAAAATCCCTAGTGTGGGCATGGCCCTCCCAAGTCCCTGTCCTCTGACAGAGGCTGGGATCACAGTGTTCTTGCATAGCTTCTAGAAGAGCTTTGGTCCTTACTGTAATAAAGCTGAGATTAAAATTGCCTTTGCCTTTGTGAACGAAGGGAGAGGTGAAAGCTAGACAATTTTTTTTGTCCCCTCCCCTGCAAATTAACATTGCTAATATTTTATCTGTTGGTTCCTGCTATCTCATCTCTATCTGTCAGACCCATTTATTCAGCTCCTTTTTCCATTTTTATGAAGCTAGTACCAGTAATATCTTTTCATTGCATTATTTAGTGGTGGGACAGCTTTTAAATTAGTCAATCGTCCCCTACTATTGCTGTTTTCTGATTTTTATTCTGGTTAATATCAACAGGGGGTTTGTACAAAGCTGTTTTACAATGAAGCTGGGACGAAGTTAGGAGTTACTGTGGATGAAGAATAATCTGTTTAATATACATTTGTATATTGATTTGCTTTGAAATTGTCTACTGTTGCTCCTATGTCATCTTTCACTCACTGTTGCTCTCAGGCTTATGTTTATATACTTTGAAAGGAAATATAAAGATTCCACACCCTCTCTAGGGCAATAGCCTCCTATGTGAGAGGTTTTTCCCCTCAGTCTTTTTCTTACCAAATAAATTTACAATAAAAACACAAAGGAAAGTCCTCCCATATTCTTCTCCTGGGCTGGATTCGTTAAATGTGTAACAGGCTGTAGTAGCACCATCTCTGTGATCACAGACATGCTGGTGTAGAATAGAGCTGACAGATGCAGGCAGCGTGATGCACTGCTGAAGAGCCCATCCCAGGTCTTTTTTCTCCACTTTCCCTGAGGCAGTTCTTCTCAGCACAGTAACCTATTTCAGTCTTACTGGACTGTATTGCAAGTTTCATTGAAATATGATTAAAATGAAATATAACAGAATTTATAAGACAAACTTGATTAGAAGATGTACTATTAAAATCACATTACCCCTAGGTGTTACCTGATCATTATAATTTGGGTTTTATTTGTATTTGAGAGCCATCATCTGTTCTAACTAAATCTTGATTACTTAAAAAGACTTTTTTAAAAAAATTGGTTTTGAAGATTTAAAAATCTTAATTTATGTAGTTAATTTATGTCTGTTAGAGCCAGAATTTTTTACTGTTGGTTTTTTTTTTAAGTCAGACTGTGTCTAATATTCAACTTCTGAACTAAGACATCTTGGGTGCAGTTAGAAATAATGAATCAGTAGGTAATCTTTAAAGTCAATCTTGCACTCTTGCAATGATAGTAAATTTGTGTTGATTGACTGAAATGGGCCTATGTGTTCATTGGAAAGGGTTAGTTTATCATACTGGTTAGCTCCTAAAAAATCATAAATGCAGAAGATGGGGGTGGGTGTGGAAGTATTTCTAGGAACCATCTGTGAACACAGTGGAACTGGGACTGTCCTGCCTGAAGATGCACAAGTTCAGGCATGAGGAAATGATGTTTTATTTTGGTTCTGCCCAAGAAAACAGGCTTGTGGCCTTTCACCTTTACTGCTTTCTTATGCTCCATGGGTTCTCACCTATATCTTGTGTTATATCACATATTTAGGTCAGACAAGTCATACTTTATCAGGCAGAGCTCTAATTTGCCATCTGTAAGCAGTCGTCGGGCCTGCTGTGAAGGAAGCAAGCTGGAATAAAAACCCCTCAAGTCCTTGCTTGGTCTGTAACTGCACAGGGCCCCATTCCCCCTGTTTGACCTGCTCAGATGTGAACTGACCTGTGGCGTAGTGCAGCAGGGCTCATGTGAGTATGAGATGGGCAATGAGCCAGCCAGACAGTTGGAGAACATTACCCACTATTCTTGTGTGGATCTAATGGTTAACACCATGAGGCTAGCAAGCAAGTAAGCCCTTCTTCATTCCTTTCCTGTTGGGATACCTCCATGTCTTCATTTATTTCTGTTGACTGGACTAATAAGTTTTAGATAACATGAGTTATTTAGACCAAGCACTTTTATGGAAGTGCCTACTTACTACCAATTAACTTTGTTGTAGGTGTGAAGAATGTGGTGGTAAACCTCTCTGCCAAAGGGTTCCTGCACTAGTGCAGATACACCCAGAATTTAGTCCTACTCCCGTTGGTAAGGTAAGAGCCAGCATACTGGATCAGACCAAAGGTTGCGCTACCACAGTGTCTAGGGTCTGATAGTGGATGTCAGAGAGAACTGAAGTGAGATCAGAAAGAATGTGTAAAACACTCTAGCAGTTTTTCATCTTGGTAGCTTTCTGAATTTGAGTTGATTTTGTTTCTTTAGTTGATGCAGGTTTGTTTTTTTTTTTCTTTAATATCCTTAAATACCTTTTTTCAATTAATTTGTCTTACTACTTTGTGAACCCATGCAGACACCTGTTGTTCACAGCATCCTGTGTGCTGGCTTACTTATACTTTGTGATGAGTCACTCATTATTTGTAGGGCTGGTTGCAGATTTTGTATCTAAGTCTAGTGCATAACTTCCATTTAATGTTCATTATATCCTGTACTAAAAAGAAATTACAAAGTCAATTATTACTCAACCATTTTATGCCATCCATTATCTTACTTCTGCTCAGATGGCCTGAAGATTAAGTGCAAATGTCTATTTTCTTTTCAGAAATCATTTAGTGGTCATAATCACACCTGCTGATCACTTCTAAATCAGTTTTAACACCTTGTTCTGAGCTGGGGAGGTGGGTATGATGCTTGTCACTTAGGATATAGGAATATTCTGGAATATACTGTTGGGTTTTTCCCCACCACTCCTAATTCCTACCAATTCCCTACTTCTGGCTTACTTTTTTTTTTATTGCTTGGGAGTTGAACTGGCATTATTGAACTTGTTACTGAATCTGTTTGTGGAATATGTCCCAGTGTTTATTACTGTGGTCTTCCTGTGCTGAATTTTTTTCACTGTCATTTGACCCAGATGATCAGTCTTACTGCTGACCCACAGTTCTCTATGGTTGGCCCTTGTCCCTGTGGCTCTGACCAGTATCCTCAGCCCTGCAGCACTGCATCTACCTTGTCCTCCTTGTTTCAGGTGATGTCCAAGCATCCTTATCTCTGGAAGATCTGACGTGACTCTCTGGCCTTTCCTAGTGTGATAATTAACTGACTGGTTTTAGTCTTTATTTGTTGGACTTTCCCTCCAATATCTTATCCAGATATTTGCCTTTCCTTTGATTCTTTAAGGTTTTAGTTTTTTTAAAGGGCTTTGACAATATTATGGAAAGCTTTTGAAGTTTGAGTAGTGGCTTTGTCTCTTCTCTACCTACTGACTAATTCCTCCTACATTTATTTGTTGTTTTTTTTTTTTTTATAAATATGTTATTTATTTGTAGTCTTGTATTTGTTCTGTTGATTGTAGTAAGAACTAAATTCATGTCTCTGAAGGCAGAGACTTTTTCCTTGCTTCTGAAAATGGAGGCCTGAATGACCAGAAGAGATTACATGAGAATTTGGCAAAGCTTGGTAGAGCTCACAGAAAGGGAAGCTGATATTCATCTTAACCTGTGTTTAGTAACTCTCACCACTTCCCTCAGATTTCCGTCACGTGCTGTCTCCATAGGCACACACTCACCAGCACCACGATTTTTGTTTACGCCCCTAGGTGCTCACATGTCCAGACTCTTCTTTGGTCTATTACCAAATCTTAAGGTTTGTTAGGAAATGCTTGCTTTCACAGAAATGCCAAGAACAATAGTAAGCTTATAGAAGTCTGTTCTTACCCTTTTCATTAAGATGAAGTTAGTAGTTTGAGATTTATTTATTTTTGAGGATAAGATATTATTAATCTTCAGGAAAAGGCAGTTTGGCTCCAATAAAGGTAACTGACAATTATACCATCTGAGATCTACACCTGCTCATGATCCACTGGATTCTGAAACTCTGAGAACTTGCTCTTAGATTTATGGGGGTGTGTGTTAGATTTCATATCATTATCCACACTGAGTCAGAATTTACTCACCATGTACTTCACCAGAAAATTTATTTCAGTTTGGTAGTGAGAACATTTGATTATTCTAATCAGTATTGTTTTAACTTGATCTTTTGTACAGAAATTTACCATTCCCCAATGGTGGTGATGATTTGAGAGTAAGAAGATAGTTCAGCGACTTCTGCCATAAGCTTTTGTATTATTAAATGATGCTTAATTTTAGTGAGGCTCAATTTTCTCATTAATACTGTGTTTCAAAACAAAACTCAATGGTTACTTTTAAGGTTTTTGTTTAATCATTAATATAGGAAAAAAGCAAAAGTTTTTATCTAGAAAGATGCTAATCACTGGGAAATAATTCTACTACTCCTAGTATTTTACTGGGAAAACCTGTTCTCTGTCATTCATAATGTAAAACTAAATGATCTGCCTGTTCTTATATGGTAAAATCTTAACACTCTGTAATGACCTGGAAACCTTCAGCACCTCGGCATTTATTTTTGTTTGTAAGATCATAGCAAACTGCACTTAGAGTGAACAAGTGTTTTCCTTGTGCATACATGCCCAACTAGCCAACTACATCGCGTAAACACTTTTAAAATCTATCCCTGTTACTGCAAAGTCTTCCAACTGCAAAAAACTTTTTACACTAGGTCCAACGTACTGAAAATGATACGTTCAGGTATTGAAAACCATACTTCAGTTTGGGGAATAATTAGCACAGATTCTGTGATTTGTTTAAACTTGCCTCCCCCTTTGTGCTCCTAGAAGGGCCCATTGCTCTGATAGTTGCATGGTCTGGCTTCTCACAAGCCCTCCCTTCTGGTCATGCCAGCCTCCATGCTGTTGATTTTAATGTACTCTCACTACTGCTGTGTGCCTGTGCAATCATTCTCCCTTAGCCTGGACAGTGGTGGGGGCTGAAATGCTTGTTCGAGGTGGAAGGCTCAACGAGCTAGGTCAGAGAGGCTGCAGTGGTGCAAAGGGTTCCTGCTCACGGCTCTGCCTGGGCTTGAGCTGGCTCCTGCTGGCTCCAGATGGGATGTTTCCGCTCTGCAGTCTTCAGCAGGTGCCAGGAGGAGTTTGGCTTAGGTTCAGTATTAGATCCAAGCCAGCCTGATACATTCATGCATGAAATGTGCAAGCTAACAAGCTCTTCTAGAGTTCAGGGTGCTGGATGTGTCTAAACCCATCTCAGTTAAGCAACCTGAGATCCCATCATGAAGTTCAGAGCCGTACTCTGACAGCTCACAGTCTCCCCAGGCCTGGCGGGATTTACTAACTCAAGGCTAGAACAAAGAACCTGCATCGGTTCGTTGTGTGTGGGGGGGTGCTGCTCCTCACAGGGTATCTGAACGGCTGGTTATACACAAATTTTCATACAGAGCTGCTTTATGTGGCTGTAATGATGCTGGGCACACCTATACCATGCCATCTCTAATACCAGGAGGAGCAGCATAGGCCTCAGAAGAGGCCGGCTTGTCTCTGTTGTTGCTATGGGAGTCAATGCCTGGTCCCACAGTGTCCTGGAGATGGAGGTTTCTAGCGCTAGAGCTTCTTCAGGGCACGGCTATGCTGTTCCGTGGTGTCTATGGAGACACAGGTCAGAGGTAAAGCAGTTATTTGGGCCATCTAAGGCCGAATACTGCCTCGGTTTTAATAACAGAAGTGAGTACAGATAACTTGTAAAGAGTGGAGGTGAGGGATAAGAAGTAAGAGATACGAAAACAGGAAAAAAATGTGTCAAGACTGTGTCTTTGCTTATGAGAGAGAGAAGTTTCTCCAGCGAGAGAGGAGGGGAGTGGTGAGGTTTCCTGGTTGTGAGCCCTGGACTGTTTCTGCATCTTTCTTGTTGATAGCAGTTTGATAGAAATGACTCGGGGGCTAAACTGTGTGGTTTATCCTCCAAGACAAACATCTTAGCCCAGCTCAATGTCCTAGGCAGGAATAAATGACACCTTCTGGACCTGCTGAATGGCCTAAGGAGGAGTATTTGACACCTGTACTAATGAATGTGTGCTAGAGCATGCAGTGACCCAGCTACAGCAAAAAGAATTGAAAGTAGTCTGAAGAGTAGTGGCTTCCTATGGCTTAGGCAATGGCTATACCTATAGCTATTGCTACACCTATAGGCCTGCGTATGGGAAGAGGTTTATGCTCTGTCAGGGAGGAGTGGGTGTTGAACCAGGAATGTGATGGTGTTAATATGCATAAGATAATAGCAGTCTCCACCATGTTTGGATCCCAGATTACTACCTGCCATCCCATTGTCCAATGCCAGCTAAAGCTAAAATGATAACCTCACTAGACACGTGAAGTAGGAAGACTCTTCCTCTCCTAGAGAAGTAGTTACCTGAAATCTGGGACAGAAGCTTTGTAATGCTTTTCAGAATTTAAGGTTTTTAATTTCAGTCAAGTCAGAAGTCCTGGTTAAATGCTTGGTTAAATGTTTGCCTAGATGAAATATGGAGACAGAAATCCAGTTGCATTTTGCAGTTCAAACCAAAGAATACATTTGTCTAGATTTTCCCATTCTGCTTAGCTTTAAGAGCAGTAGTTGCAATGTAAATTTTATTTTTTTGTTCAAGCTGAGAAATTAAAAGCTCCAAGAAAGAAAGGTTTGCTTTAGATGGAGAAACACTGTGGGAACACTTGGTAGAAAACTTCAAAATATGCTTTTGTAGTTGAAGGTTGAACAGTGGAATACTTTTAAATGAGAGAAAAAGGTGTGGTGTTTCAGAGTGGGCTATTTTGCCTTACAGAATTGTAAAACTTTAATGTCATGTTTATTGAAGTATGGAAAGACCTGGAAAGCAAAACTTGGGTGTCAGGCTCAGCAGGGTTTCTTATGACTTCTTTTGAAGTTTCCCTCCTGCTTAATCTCTCCTAAATCAAGAGAAACTTCTTTTTATGCTTCCATAAAATGCCAACATTTTGGGCCATGATTATTTGTGCTTGATAGGCATCCTGATTTCTTCAGTAAATATCATGAGCAACTGAAAAATAGCATTTTCTTTCCGTGCTGCATTTCATATGCTACTTGTTAAGGAAAGCTAAATAACTTGGTCTTTTTCAGCCTATTACAATAAGTTGTCATTGTCCTGTGTTAAATTCTAGGGTGTAGTATTGTTTCAGATTCTTCTTCTTTGTGCAAAATAGCCAAAGATGCATGTGTATCTGAACTGCCTTTGTTAAAATAATCAATGGGGTTCAAGATGATTTATAGAAAACAGTGGGTGATGCCTCTTTGTGGAGCGTCCTTTGTAGTAGTCCTAAGGATGGCACGTCAGTGTGGTGTGGCAGTGAGTGGGCTGTAAAGAGCAAGAGTGTGTACGAGGTGATTCACAGAGTACTGAAATGGGAGGATTTCAAACGAGGCTTTTCTAAGTTTAATTTCAGAATGCAGAGAAACGTTTTCTGCAAGCACAAACACTGTTGTGAGAATACATGAAACTTTTGTTGTTGTGCATTTCCTTTTAAAGTATTAAACCAGCTTGAGACAGAGTTTGTCTCTGCTTTCCTTTCTTTCGGTAAGTGTACTGCCTCATTTAACTTCCTGGCCCTAACAATAAAGACCATGGAAAGACTTTTGTGTATTGCCAGACAGATGATGCAAGGCATAAATACAGCCTTGGGAACATCTTTAGTGTCTGTATTAGTGAAACCTGAACAGAAAGGTTGATATTTTTAACTGGCAGGATTTCAATAGACTTGCATCAGTCTTGGAGCCCAAGTATATTTTTTTTCCTTGCTGTACTCTAAGGGATGTAATGTGAAATGCTGTAAATTTTTTCTTTTTTTTTTCAGAGACAGGGAAGAACAGCACCCATGGCATTTGAATGCTGGCTTCAGCATTTTTTAACGTGAAGGAGAATAATGACAATAACCTCCAGTTCAGATAATGATTCCCAATTAACCGTTATTTGTGAGAATGTGCTGTATTAAAGATCCTGTGCTTTCCTGATATAATTTTCTATTGATTGAATAGCAGTTAAATTTGACTTGGTCTCTCTATGCCCTGCAAGTATGTCTTGCTTTGGAAGGCCTCTTTTTCCTCACTAGCTGTCTGTATCTTCAGTTAGATTCTTTCTGCCTGCAAAGGGATTGTAATTCAGTTTATTATACTTTATAGAAGTCAGTGATATCTAGTCAGTTGTCAGATGTTTGACAAACTTAAGTACATGTCTATAGATGACCTCTCAAGGAGCTTTAAAGCAGTATCGCACTTCTAGACCCATAAATTATTTTGCATTTTTTTTCTTAGGATGAATTTATACTTAGTGGTACCAATCAAATTGCTTCAGATATCACTAGAAAATGATAATACAGAAAAGTAAAAAAGGCAAGAAATTATACAGTAGGGAATATTTTTACTTAAAGGCCATCTTCCTGTTCAGTCCACTAATTCTTGATTAAGAAACTTTTTCTCAAATGAGTGTCATGTGACATACAATATTTAGTTACACTTCTAAAAGTGCAGATTCTAAAGGAAAGCAGATTACTGTTGTCTGTTCTTCGCAGTTTCATATTACTCTTGAATTTAGTTGTTTAAATGTCAATAAATAAATAGTCTTGCAGTTTCTAATTATTTAAAAGTCTTAAAGGAAATATTTTCATATTAGCAGATAATTTGAGAAACCGGGTAGGATGATGTAGTTTTTACATAGGCTATAACAACCTCCAAAACCTTGACTCATTTCAGTATTTAATCAATATTTTAAGAGAGTTCCTCAGAGTATCTGTCTAATGATTGGACTTGAGACCGACATGGCTTTATTATGTTAATGCCATTAATTTTGAGGGGTCTCTTCCATATTATTTTTGAGCTGTCAACAGTGAGACTCATAAACAAATCAAAGAGAGTTCACTTTTTTTTTTTTTTAATGCACTGGAAGTCTTCATAATATTTTTCCATGGAGCTGGAAAAGACAATTATTGCCAGCCGTTTCAGAAATAAATGTGATCAAATGCTTGCTTTTGTGTATTTACAAGTTTAGCATCTGTTGTTAATACTTGAGAACTAGAGAACATGACTTAAAAAACCCAACTCTATACTTGGTGAAAATGGTGTATATACAGGCCTTTCAAAAGGGTTAACATTAACAATATTCTAATCCTGTGCACTTATTACATAGATCAAACAATTCGTTATAAGAATGCATTATG
The DNA here is from genome assembly GCA_033124195.1 of Coracias cyanogaster. NCBI lineage: Eukaryota > Metazoa > Chordata > Aves > Coraciiformes > Coraciidae > Coracias > Coracias cyanogaster. The sequence continues at coordinate 40,488 of JAVSBS010008549.1, forward strand.
CAGAATATATTTGCACATGCAGCGATTCACTTTGTATGAATGACTCAAACTCTGTCCTGTGGTCTCAGTCACGGTGTGTAATCTACAGGTGATTGACAGAGGAAACTGTCCACACAAAGCCCCTGGAAGACCACCTTCCCCTAGTCACTTGGTTTGAAGCCAACCCTTTACACAAGGAGTTGGTGACAGTGTGGCCCATCAACTGGTACAGGAAGGTGTCTCTGCAGAGAAGGCAAACTGGCAGAAGGATTGGAAAGCAAAACAAACCAAGAAAGTGGGGGGATCTGTGTGGGACTGGGCACACAACTTTTAACTCTTCTGCATCTAAATGAGAGAATTTCAATCAGTAGTCAGTGTGTCTTGTTCTCACACTCAGAGCTTTTTAATTACTAGGTCTTGGCTGCTAAAAGTGAAAAACCTTATGTATGCTCTGTAGGAAAGGCGAAGCATCAGTTTTGAGGCACTTGGTCAGTTAGTGTTCTCTTTTAGGGGTTAATGTGTTAATGGAAAAATAGTTCTTGTTTGGGTTGAGATGCTTCTTTATCTGGGGTGGGCTCTCAGCTCCCATATTGGGAATTTCCTTTTGAGGCGGGGTGGAAATTTAGCAACATGTATTTAAAATACAAATCTCCACCCACCATGCTTAAAACATCAAACATTCAAGTGCCTTTCTGAACGCGTATTGCATAATTGAAACAATCATATTGCTCATTACTCTCATTACTAATCCATTTCATGTAATGTAAAATGAGCTCACACAGCATGTGCACAACAGTCTGACTTGTGTGCTTGCACCAAACACTGCGTATTGCAGAGTTCCTTATCCTTAAAAATACCATACTGTAGGTACACGGTGGAGGTTTGCTTTTGTTAAGGTCAGCCGCTTGGGAGTTCTCAATTTGGTGAATCATGCAAGATGGTGCAGTGATTAGATGCCAAGTCACGATTCAGCGCTTTGAGCTAATTTTACTTCCAGTGTGCTGCTTTTGAATTCAGAGCTCTCCTTACTGGCACTGTTAATGTTACAGACAGGAAGAGAGATCTTTGGTTGCTCCTTGGTGCTGGGCTTCTCACAAGGGTCTGCACTTGGCAGCGCTGTCTGCCCAGACCTGAAGGTGTGGTTAGTGCCTTCTAAGTTTGGGATTTAAGGATCCCAGCTGCGTCCCTGGTCATTTTAGTGGATGAGATGTATGCATATAATAAAGGAGAATCTGCTGCTTGATGCTTATGCTTGCTGCAGTCCTGAATCCAAAGTAGGCTCCGAAGAATGTGGGAACACTTAGCTGAAAGTCAAGTATTGCTTGCGCAGAGCAGATGGTGCTGAGCCATCCGAGTCAGCTTTGCTCGGCCCCAGTTCTGGATGCAGCCCTTCCTCCAGTGGTTTTTCAAAGTAGTTGAGAACAAATTTCATACTTTAATACTTAAATGCTGTGAAGAAAATTATACCTGAAGAAACTGTTACACAATGCTTGAGCTAAAATTAGAGCTCTGTTCAAACCTGGAGATTAATTTTTGTTATGTGTTCGTGCCTATTTTGAGTTATTTTAATTCATACGGGCACAGTGGTATCAAATTGCATTAAATAAATACAACTTGTAACAGTTGAGTGTGTCTCACCCTTTATTAAGGGAGGGATTATTAGTGCTATCTGTTTTTAAAGCTGTTTGACACTAGTGTTTGCTGCAAGTTAAATTTGTTTGAAAAACTCCAGCAAAGGTAATTCAGTCACTTCTGAATATGATGACAGAGTTAGAAGTTACTAAAAAAAAAAAAGACAGCTTTAATTTAGAAACCTTTCCCTGTTCTGTCTGAGGCTGGTATTTTGCCATATCTGTGAACATATCCTTATTGGTGAGTTAAAAAGCCTTCAGTAAATTTCAGCTTGTCCATTTTCAGTAGGAATGCATAAGCTGTAACAAATACTGTATCTGCACTTAGCGCATCCCAGATCATACCTGCAGGTGTCTGAAAAGGCTTCGCTTCCTTTGTAATTATAGTAATAAGCTATTAGGGCTGGTCAAGTCTGGGGCTTGGCAAAAAACCTGGTGGTTTAGGGGGGATGGGGAGGGAGGAAGTTTTCACTTTGGTTAATAATGTTGCTTGTCAGTAATTTAGAGGGATGGATCGGTGGTTGTGTGAAGGAGCAAGGAGAGTCAGCAAGAGGGTGAATGGAGAGGCCCAGAGTCTGTGAGGAGTTGTGCGGCTGGTGAAACTGGGACTGGCGATTGCTCGGCAAGAAGGGAATCCTTGCCTGGTCGGCAGTCAGGGTAAAGTGACTGACAGCGACTTCTCTGTAAGGGCTGCATCCTCCTGTAGCCTGGCCACTTCCACACTGGCATTTGGTGCTGGGTCTCCTCTAAGTCCTACAAGGTGATCCTGAGCCTTAAGTCAATCAATGGTTTTAGAAGTTTCAGTTCAAACTGACTGGTATAATGTCAGGAGTCTGCTGCAGCTCAGCAGGATGTTCTTTTTTTATAGTCAGGTCTTGGTTATATGTGTTGTGTGTCCTGGGGAGCATGAGAGCATATGTGTGACAGGAGCTGCCTAGGATGGCATTGGAGCTCTGCTGGATAAAATAAAAGTAATTCTGTCTTACAAATGCTGTCCATTGCCAACAGCCCTCAAGTGAGGTAATATTTTAGAAAGCTCATTGAAGGGACCACGCAGCACGGATGATCAAGCAGCTCAGTGCTTAAGCTCCTGCATGTACCTTTTCTGTGAGCAGTGCATGGGGGTTCAATGTGACCGATGTGGCAAAGAGATTAGGCCTTGCGAAGCTGGGGGATGGGGAGGAAAGGATTGGCTTAAAGGACTGGAAGCTTGTTAATGCTCATGGATTTGGAGGACAGAGAGAATGAGTGTAGTAGGTGAGAATAAAGAGCCGGAAAGAGCGGAGATACCAGGAGAGACCCTAAGGAACTGGAAAAGCTGAAGCTTGGTTAGCAGAGAGCATGAGACAAGGTTAAGGAGTAGAAGTATAAGAAGAGATGGGACACAGATGTACAAGAAGTTCATCCAGGCTTAAGTGTGCTTCTGAACAGTATCCATTACACAGCTTCAAAGGTTGACCCCAAAGTTTTGGTGTCATCTTTCTACTGCTGTGTAATCCACTGCAAAAGCTAAACTGTCTCTTCCACTGGTGGTCTTTTGGAAAGAGACTTTCACTTTTTGATGTTTCTTCTCTTTTGATCACTTGCGCAGAAGTAAGGTCAGTGTTTAGATCATTTGTGACAGACCTAAAGTTCCCAACTCTGCTTTTAAGCTACGTCATTATTTATAATGATGCCATCTGATAGAATGTCTATCTCCAAAAATTTCACACTAGGTTTTCAGAGAAGGTTTTCTTGAAAGAAATCAGAAAGCCTTTGAAATCAAGCACTCAACAGAAATGTTAGAATAAACTTGCAAGTGTGATATAGAGCTTTAGTCTTACAATACATGTGTATTATAATCATTACATGATAAGGCATGTTCAAGTTGATGTAATAAATCATCTGCTTAAATAAGGGGCAGGGATGAAATTGCTGATGAAAAATTTGATTTAATTATTGATACGGGTATAGAGATCCACTTAAAGATAACAGTTCTTCCTGCCGTATACTGTTTATGAAATGCATATGGAACTGGATTGTGGGGGAAGTGCACATAGAAGGAACCGACAAGCACTCCCAGAGTGCTAAATATCAAAATCTTTCAGAGAAACACTTCGCAGACACTCCTCTGTTCCCTAGGACTGAATTCCCTATCGCTTCTAGCATGGATGACTTGACTTCTCTGTTTTCAGATAAGTACTGATAGTCTTACGGATCTTTTTCTCACTCTCATCTCCCGGAGCTAGTGTTCACAGCATCGCTGCACCCTCAGCTTCCAGGCTCAGTGGCAGCGCTGCCGTTGTGGTGCTGGCGGATGCTCTGTCAGCTCTTTTCCTGCCAGTCAGTGGGGGTTTGGAGCACAAAACCCCTGTTCCCGCTGCCCTTCGGGAGAGCACGGAGCTTGGCAGTTTTAATCACCTGCCAGCTCACAAAAACACATTGGGTTTTCTGATCTTGTAACCAAGATCAGAATCATCTCTAGTGGAAGTTTGTTTTTGTTAGTGTTCCTCACCCCTCCTCTTGGGGCAAAAAGCAATCCCTAGGCATTGTGAGGGAAGAATTAAAGGGTTTATTATCTTCATTATCTTATGTTTTTCTGCTTATTAGAGAAGCCAGGTGGTTTCTGTGGGTTGCTCACTTTCTCAACTGGTGGTGAAAATGGATTTGATGCCCTGTAGCTTCGACAGGTGTTATCAATGTATGCACTTGGTGCACAGTTGAAAATACCTAGCTGTCATCTTACACCAACAGTACGTGCAGACTGTGTTGGTAGCAGTTAAGTCAGTCTCGCTCTTTCTTCAGTGTTTCAATACCCAGGTGCCTGAAGTAGCTGCATAAATCCAGATGAATTTGTCACTTGCCTCTGATATGTAAAAGGGGAAGGATGTTCTCAGCAGTGATTTAAGTGAACGCCACAGAGTTTATTTGAATGTGAGGCTGGTTTAGACTGTCAGATATGTTTAGCAGAAAGCGCTCCTAACACAGGTCCATTACAGTGTTTGCTAAAAAAGGGACGTGACTTAGACATCAAGATTCTGGCACTGCTGATATTTAAAAATAACTACCTGTTTTGAACAGTGGATTGGGGTCAGAAGAATTGGGCTGGGGAGGGGCTGGTGCAGAGTCCTGGTAGCTGCAGAGTGAGAGGGAGGCAGAGCAGAACTACAGAAGCCTGTCAGGACCGTGCAGAACAGGGTGAAGGACTAGTATCTGTTACCATGATCTTGTCATTGCCTGAGTTTTTAGTCTTTTGAAGCTTGTATAATTGTCATACTGGAATATATTATCTGCTGCTGCTCTGTAGCCCTAAGTCATTTCAGCTCTCAATAGGAGGTGTAGAAGAAGAGCTGCCATTTGACTGTGCCATGCTATGTGGTGGTTTGAAGCTCGTTGAATACTCCATAAAATAGTCTTATATTTAAATCTATTTTTAAAAGATTGTTTTAAGTTTTCATTTTCCAAATAAATGAAGGCATTTGAACTTTTTTTTGCACATTATATGTGCACATCTGAATTTTATTAATTTCCATATTATCGCAGGAGGGATGGGGAAACACACACTTTCTTCAACTGACAGATACTGTTACTCTACTGTTTGTCACCTACGTTAATCCAAGTTCAGCATCATTTCTCTGGTTAACACTAGGGCAGTCCAGCCCTTAGTGTGAGCTATTTTAATGGAACTACCCTCAGCATGAAATTTCAGTGTGTTAGTTCTCGTTCAGTTTAAACATAAACCCAGAACAGTGTTCTTACATTATCAAAAGTTGTCATTATTTTCTCAAGATTTCTTTTTACAAAATATGTTTCAATTTTGACTTTTCTTTTTTAATGCAGGTATCTTCATGGAGTTCATAATGTTATAACTGTCATAAAGGCATAATTCAAATGTCCTCAGGAGCTGGAAGCTGAAAGCTTTTCACTGCATGCTTTAAAATTGCATGTCTATCTCAAAAAAATTCATACATTCTTTAATGGATGTTTTATTTTGATAAAATAGACATCTTGTCAGTGTTTAAAGTCAAAATAATGTTAAACATTAATAAAGCCACAGCTTTAACTTGCTGTGTTTTAAAAGCTATCTCAGTACTTCAAAGTGAGTTGGTAGCACTCACGTTAACCTCAGTTGATACATGCCTTTTAAGGAACCTGCAGTGGCTATTTTTTCTTATGTGTTTTTTTTTTCTTAACCTGTGTGAATGCCAGTTTCCATGTTGGATTTGGCTTCGGCTTTATCAATAGTATACACTTAATCTCTTGCTGTTTGTAGCATTTTGAGAGGAGAAGTATGTTTTTAAAATTGCTTGCTACTTGTGGTCATTGCCTGAATATTATTATTTTTCTGATGAGGGAGAACTGTACATGCGTACCACCACTGTCAGTGCTGATGGATTATCGCAGACAGACTACAACACCGTGGCAACGGCAGGAAAAAATAATCTGATTTGCCCTTGGAAAATGGTTCCACAGCAACACTGGAATGAAATATAGTTTTGATTTTGTTTACTGGATTACTATAGTATGTCTTCAGGTCCCCAGTCTTTGCTTTTACATAATCATCCTTTAGGTATTTATTGCTTTTATGTGCCTCATAATAAACTTTACTGTTCTTTAAAGGAAAATGAAATAGTAGCTAAAAGAATTAATATTTAAACTGGTTAGTTTTAGGTTTAAGTGTATTTTCAAACAAAAAACCCTAAAGCTTAGCAAAATGAAAACAGATCTTCATTTCTGTATTTGTAGAAGGAAATTGCAGGAAGCTTATTTACCAAGTTAAGACATGACGTACTTGAATAATGTCTTATTTAAGATCAAAAAGAAACGTTTTCAGTTTTTCAAGGCTAATTCTTTATTTGTAACAGGCTATATTTGCTAAGGTAGTTTCCAGATATGTTTTGCAGAATTTCAGTAAGACTTGGGATTGTCATAACTTGGTATTCACACTTCACAGTTCCTGAACCAAAATATTCATGGTCTGATGATGAAGTAAGACCTCTGTCTACCAAGGTATTTCTTCAGGAAAGAGGAATTATATCTATATATTTATGTAGTACAACTAAAATAAATAGCTTTTGATTAAATTTCCAAGACTAACTTTTCCAGTAAATAATGAAGTTTGAGAAAGACATGAAAGTTGTTGGGTAGAAGGGCAAGTATAACTCATTGGAACTGTTGGCTCTATTAATATGGAGAGGTGTTCAGTACAGGCAGAAAAGAAAATTAGGAGACCGTGTGATGAGTGAATGTTAAAGCTTTAACGGGGTATCCACAGATCACTTCTATACTATCATTCTTTGTATGTCAGAATAGTGACTGATACTAGCATACTGAATAAAACTACATCCATTTTAGTCATGTCCTTAGAATTCCTTCAAAGGCAAACCCCTCACTTTCTAAGATCACATTTGGTTACTATATGTGTTGTAAATTCATCAAGCTTTGAGGCCCGAGTCTGTACGTCTTACGTGCTTTTGTTATCTGTGCTTCTGAAGGGGAACACAGAACATTTCTCTTACCTCAGCCACATGCTGGAAACACTGATCTCCTGGCCATAGCCATTTGGAATCTAGTGCTGCAGGCTCTTGTACAAGTAAAACCTGTCCTAGGGATGGAGATCTCCACTGAGTTTGTGAAGCAGATAGCTATTTCACAATTCTATATACAGCATAGAATTTGGTAAGCAAAAAGTGCTTAAAATGGATTGTATGTAAATTATATTCCTCCTCTGATTGAAAAGTAAAATAATTTGAGTCCCCTACAATAATACCTTTGGATTCCTGTCATATGCTTCTAATGAAAGGAGGAGGCTGTGTTATTGCAGAGGATTACCTGGCTTCAGGACTTAATCCAACAAGCTGTACCTGTTGGTGTCACAGAGTTATGGCCATGCCATTTTCCCAGCTGCTCCAGCTTTGTCTCTGCAGCTGTTCTAGCTGAGGTTAGTCCAAACCAGACGTGCTGCACACAAGGTAAATAGCAAAGAACTGAACTGGACGGTTGTCAAGTCCAGCCTTCCAGGTGCAGAAATGATTCCAAATACTTTATTCTCAAGCTGCTGAGAAAGTAGAGAGGTTCATCTGCTGCTCATTAGGCTGTTCGATACCAGCCAAACAGGCTCCTGCAAAGGTTCTCATGGAGACTTCTAGGCTTTTTTTTTTTTTTTTTAAGCCTATAGGAAGTAATTTGACAAATGTGTGAAGTAGGGAAGAAAATATAAAGGGTACAAGTTATCTGGAGATTTTAGCAGTGGTAAAACCCAATTTTGTATATATGTGAATATTTTATCTCTTACTGTACAGAACACAAAATCATGCTGTGCAGGCAAATAAAAAACTGAGCCTGCTGTGAGTTTAGATGTGTGGGAATTTGGCTATAATGAATCTGATGTTAATTATTTTAATAAAACTTCCGTATTAAAATATTTTAATAATTACTTTATCTCTCCATGAATCATACTTTTCTTTTTGGTCTTTTCATATACGTTGCACATCCTACTACTTTTTTTCCTCTACTGCTAGTATTTGCATACTGGATTTTCTTGTTGAAGCTATTTTTTGAGTGTGTGAGTTCAGTTCATCTCTATTGCCATATAGTTTTACGGTCTTTAAAGAAAATACAAATAGTTCCATTTTCTGTTGCTGGACAGGTGAAGAAGCCATTATGCTTCTGTGTCTACCCCTTAACTTTCTTTCAAAAAAATTAAATATTTACTTTATTCATGCAAAACAAGTTTAGAGAAGTTAGTTTCTACACTAAGTCATTTGAAAACTTACAAAATATTAATAACATGTCTTTGTGCAGATATGAATGGCACATCAAGAGACAATACTTTGAAATGGAGGGTGTAATTGCAAAGAAAAGTATCAAATATCCTCTTTCCATAAGTAATACCAAATTATTCAAATGTATTTAAAATCAAATGCAGTTCTGTCTAGACTGCAGGAACAATTTATTTAAAGCCTTTGAATTTTTTTTCATCTCCAGATCAACAGTTGAAATTCCTTCCAGATCAGTAGTCATCGATGTTAATTTACCTATCAGATGATTGACAAAAAGACTTTTTAAAATTGAGACCTTAATGTCTTAATCATACAGTATGAAAGGGCTGTGCCATAGTGGAAAACCTGCAGTTTTTTAAGAACGTAAACCTGAAAGCAGCTTTGCATGTGATGAACAGAGATGTTCATGATTTCAGCTCTGAAATAGCAACCAGGTTTGAAGTGAAAGTTCAGAGAAAGTGATGCCCTGAAATGCATTTCGGTACAACATGCAACTTTTCCCTTTAAAAATGGGCAAATACATCAAAACAGCAAAATGAAAGCTTTCTGCATCACAATGGCCTTGCTAAGTCTCGATGTAGAGCTACTCAGTTTATACCACCCCCTTTTCCCCCTTTGTACTGCTCAGCTGCTAATGTAGGTTGTGCCTTGAGGGCCCTGCTCTGGGGCCAGCGTCATGTAGCTACGAAGAGCTGGTCTATAGGAAGACTGAGAAAGAATCAGGAGGTATCTCCACCCATTTTCCTGTTCCAACTCTGCTTTACCGCTGGGTGCTGTTTTTTTGAGTGAAGCTCTGAAGCTTGAAACTTATAGGAGGATTATTACAAATTTGTGCGTTTTCTGATGAACAGCCAAGACATCACAATACTTGCTGGATGAAAGACTTGAGAGAAGATACATCCTTTTTCAAAGTAGATTCAAGCCCGCATCTTTTATCTCTGAGAAAAATCCCTCTTTGTTGTGTTTTAGGATCTTTGGACAGCAAAGACAAAGGGGCAGGAAAGAGAGTCTATTTTTCTTTTTTACTTGAGTGTATTCCTCAGGTGTGATCTAAAGGAGGAGTGAGACTGTCTTCTCTGTCTCCCTACAGCAGCTGCACCAAGTGCAAAATGCTGGGGTGAGCCACAGCCAGTCCTGCTCTGTGTCGAGGACAGAGACCTGCCATACAGCACTTTCTCTAGCTCTCATTTTAAAGAAAATCACAGCTCTGCCAGTGCTTTGGAGAGCCTGGACCTTCTGTGTGTTAGGTGTTAGGCGTGCTCTGTGTAGACCTACTGAAAACAGCCCTTTAGGAGTTTCAGGTGGATAAACTTGGTTTCAAATTGTCAGTCAAGGTGCTGGCACAATGCAAGATAAATTCTTTGAAACTGTTGCAGAGAAAGAATGGTAGATAGCTAGAGAGCCTTCAAGTGAAGTCTAAAACGCTGATGAGTTTGGGTGCTTCTAGGTGTGATGGCAGATGAGGTTGGACAGAGTAACATCAAGAATGAGGCCTCGGTTCAGCCAGATCCTCTTTGTGTAGTGCAGCCTCAGGTATAGTGCATATATCACAGACAGGGGTTCCAACAACACATGCTTTACCAAGAAAAAGAAAACACTTGGGCAACTGAAGCATCCCAAAAAGATTTCTTCAAACAGAGAAGACTCTCTGTATTAATTTTTTTCCTCCCTTTGAGCATGGATTAAAAACTGCGTATGCCAGAATCTTGATTCTGGTTTTGGGGTTGTTTTTGTTTGGTTTGTTTTTGGTCGGTTGTTTGCTTGTTTGGCTGGTTGTTTTGTTGTTGTTGTTTTTCCTGTTTGGTTGGTTTTGTTTTTTTACCAGAATCCAGATTCTAACTTCTATTTGTAGCTGTTGTCATCTTCCATTTATCCTCTTCCCTTTCTCCCTCAGGCTTGATTCTGCTCAATCTCTTTTTGTGTAGTTGATGTAAATTGAATTAAGCTATGCACTAGATGTATTTAAAAGGTTTTTAGTTTCAGTAACTTCTTCCCTAGTTATCTACAGGCAGTTGCAGCATCAGCAGATCTGTTTTGTTCCTGAAGCTGCAACTGGCTTTCTGGCTGCTGATAAATCTCCTCATCATGGCTTTAGGAAGTGTATATTTGTCAACACTTACTCTGCATCTCTTTGCCCCATGTATTTAAACTGCTTTAGACATCCAGCAGTCAAGGACACTCGTGCACAAAGAGGAAGGGCACAGCATTTGTTCCTTTGTGAAAAAGGATGGAGAACAGTACTAGAGAAAATCTTGGTATAATGAAAGTTAATGCCGTGAATCTTTTTATGGAACATGCTCATCAAAAAGTAACAAGAAAGCAGAAAGCAAGCCCGTGTACTTGAATCTGCAGCGATACTGAGTTGTATGTGCTATAGCTGGTAAAATAATAAAGTGAATGAACCCTGAGTTATTTGAAGAGGACTCTGCTCAGTCTGCTGTGCTGGAGTTGCTTCTAGGAAACAGCACTCTCCTTGACAACTTCTCTGTGTGATAAACAGCTTATCCGCCTTATGTGTGGGAACAGAGTCTCTCCCTGTAAGACTGAGAGAAATCGAACCAGTATGAGTCTGCGTCCCCAAAGTGTTCGAGAAGTGACTTTCTCTAGCTGGCAGATAGCCAGCTTTGGCTGGTACAATGAACATCAAGAAAATGTAGAAAGGAGACAGACAGGTGTAAGAATGATAATCGGGACATACATGCTACAGGGGTTTTGGAATAACATAATAGGTTATTCAGGTCCAGTTTGAAGTTACTTAAACTGCTTTGCCTACCATAAACTGTTGGTGTAGTAAGGAATAACTGGCTCTATGCTGGTACAGAACATCCTTATGTAAGGTTGTTGGAGAAAACCAAAAGCAATAAATTATTACTGAGAAAGCGGCAGCAATACGTTTAATTCAAATTCATGAAATTTTGGTGGTAACCGCTAAAACCAGTAGATGTGGTTATGTTGATGTTTTAAAGTAAATAAATAAATTTTAAAATCCTTGGAGAATCCTAATCTTCACAATTTTCACTTTGTAATAACACTTAGTAGCTATTCTTTAAAATTCACTTCCCAACCCAGATATTTGGAATGACTTTTTGGGAGGGGGATACACAGCTAACAGTGAATAGTCATCCTGATATGCCTGTGAAGCTATGTTGTTGAACGTCATCTACACTTTATAGTCTTTTCAGACTCCTTAATCCTAAAGGAGAACAGTAGTAGTAGTAATAATAAAAACCCCTCCAGCTGCCTACTTAGCATACCTGCTCTTGGTCCTTGTGTGATCACCAAAATGAAATACTGTCCTAGTCAGGTGGACAGGCCAGAAGACTTAATGGAGATAATGATATACACAATAATGCTTTTCAATTCATAGGTCTTTAAAAAGAGTAATATTTATGTAACTTTGGTTGTAATTGTTAGGCATACAGAACCCGTTAAAGCTTTGTGTCCAAAAGAACAGGTGAAACAACCAGCCCATTTTATTATATATGCTAGTGAGCCTTCTGTCTTCTTCACTGTGCTGACTTAACTGCACAAGCATCTTTCATCTTGGGTTTAGGTCTTCCTGTGCCCTGTCCCTGGGCACTTGTGAATTGTGATGTCTTTGTAGTTATAGATCCCACACCTGCTTGCCCAGGCTCACCTACCATAGCCTGAGTCTGGTGTCTGGGGTTGGACTCTAAAATGAGGTTAACTGGTGAGCTGCTTGAAGATCTCAACTAATTATTACACTAGCTAAATTTTGATGGGAGTTTGACTTTGACCTCAGAAAGCATAAATGATTTGAGGCATTTCTTGAGTATTGTCATATGTCTAGAAAGAGTTGAGGACATTTGGAAAGGAAAGCGAAAAAATACAAGGGAAAAAAAGAGATGGATTAATAAATAGCGTCATTGGGTAATTGCTAGATTTTTTCAGGATCTGTTTTTCATCTTTTATAACAAGCAGATCTCTAAGTAAGGAGTTGTGTGCTACATGTACACATCACAATTATTTTCAGCTTAAACAGTTCAATAGGTTAAAAAGTAGTTTTGTTGGTATGTAAATTGTGCAGTAAGACATTCCTAATGGTTATATTAGTTTAAAGGCTTCCTGAGGCTGAAATGGTAATAAGATGTAAAACAAGATGCCATGGGTAATATTATGATTACAAAAAAAAGAGTGTATATCTCAGTGAACATTTTCAGAGGCAGGCGTGATTATTTCTATGGAAGAAAAAATAGCTGCTACGATTGAAAACCTTCTCCTAATAAAAATGTATTGGGAGGTAGGAGAAGCAGTTCAAAGGCTTCTTTTTAAGTCTCAATCACAAAGAGTCTGTTTTATTATGATAGCTGCCGTCCTGACAGTCAAGTGACGGATTTTGCTATGGGTTTTGAACTGTCCATTAAATATAGCACCTCCATTTTTTGAATGTTTTGAGTAGCCCACTGAGTAGCTACCGGCTGAAAAGTAGGAGTCACAGTGGGAAGCCGAAGGGGAATGGGCCTCCAGAGCATTTAGTGTTTAATGGATCTACAGCTGTAGTGAAGCAGTGTGCAGAAATAATTCTGATTAGGCTTGGTCAATCAGATCACAAAATGAGCCCTGCCCCTCCATCGTTCAGCTCTAAAATTCAGAGAAAATTTCTGCTTAAACCCAGGTAAACGCAAAAAATCTGTTCAATCATTTATATTTTAGCTAATTTGTTGCTATAGTATGCTGTCAAAGGCAGAGGGGAGCAAATGGTTAAACCATACTGGCAAAATTGCCTTTTTCATCTGGGACTTCATTTTGGAAGGAATGGTCAAAACCATGAAAATAGCGATTTTGAGGATTGAGCTTTTACAAGAATTAAATGTTACTAAATGCAAATAGTTTAATGTCATACCACGTTTGTGGCATGATAAATAGCTTCTTACAGTTTCATGTCAGCTGTTGTCATGAGAATATACAGTTGTAAATGCGCAATTAAAAAGCAATAACTTTGAATGGCAGAGGTTTTACCTAATCAACACTATATTATTTCATAAGAAATGTTCACATTAAAAATAAATTGCCTGTAATTGTAACTTCTATGTTTTCTGAGATTTTTTTTTTTAGCTTTCTCAGCTAAGTCCTTTGCAGCTTTAGAAGCACGGCACATATGTGAAGTGGGAGCTCAGTGAAGATACTCTGGTTCTATTTTGGCAAATTTAAGAGGTCAGGTGGATGCAGTCTTTACTGAACTTCACTAGCAAACTGCTTTGAAGCAGATTCTTATATCGAGATTGTGCTTTTGTGAAGAAAAGCATTGTTCTAATAAACCTTGAGAAAGAATGTTTCAAAGGAGCAGACAAAATTATTGCTCTGAACTAATGCTGGTGCTAATAAATGCTGACAGAACTCTTAGACTGCTACCTATAAAAAGCTGCAAAAACCCTAAAGTTAGAAATATTCTAACCGTAGTTATAAAAAAAATTAAAATTAGTCTGGATTTGTGGCAGAACAGGAATTAAAAGTTTTGAATAGGGTTTCTTTCTTTAGGATTTGAAAAAACCCCTCTGTTCTGGACCAGTGTTACTTCAGGGTAGTTCTTTGGAAAGCAGAAGTGGTCCAGAGGTGTATGTGCTGTTTGAAATTAGTGACTTTAATACTGTGAGCAAGCACAATCAGCTCTTCTAAAATGCTTTCATTTATTTCTCACTGTGTTTAGAATTTTTTTTTTTTGTGCTGTGTGGTGAAATTCCAGTACAAGCGGTAGCTTTTGCAAGGATCTGCCTCTCAGACACTGTGGATGGAGACCAGAGGGTTGCCCATTGCCAAGTTATCAAGTAGAATGGACATAAAGGAAAAATTAAACTAATTAAACTAGAGCTCTAAGTTGAGAGGCAAGTCACAGGTAGTTGCTTAGGGGGAAATTCTCAGTATGGTAAGATCTGGATTAAAATCTTCATTGATTTTACTGGATACATTTTTGATGCACTATGTATAATGGAAAAGGAACTATATATATATATTTTTATTTTTTTTTCTTTTTGTTAATAGAAGCAAATTACTGTTAAACAAGCAAATGGAAAAACACCCTAATACAGTGGGAATCATTTCACTAAAAAGTTCATGCAGCTAAGCAGATTTAGCTCTGCTTTTAAATAAATACAGGGAAATGTTTAACCCCTATTGTATGGCCACAAAGCCTGTGCTGATCACACAGAAGCTTGGGAGGGCTGAGGACAAAGCGACGGGCTGCTGGAAACGGCTTCTCTTGTATGTGCTTCTGTGCACAGTCCAGCAACATCAGAGCTTAACAGCAGAGTTTTGTCAAGATTACAACATGAAGGGGAGCATGGTACAAATTCTTACCTCTCGCTAACAAAAAAGAAAGGGGAAAAAAAAAACCAAAGGGAAGAGGACTAAGAAGACTGTATAGCTATATGCACAAGGTAATGGCCAGTGTCCCTTTTCTATTCTGATTCTTCTCATTCACTTACATAGTTGAAGTTTGTGTGCCTTAGTTTGATTTACTGGAATAAAGGAACACAGGAAAATGAAGTTTGTACCTCTAGAGGAGAATAATCCTATTCAGTGTAACTTAGTAAAGTATTTGACTTTGGTTAACAGTCTAGGAATTGAAATCAGTTATAATTTGTATATAGGGCATGACTTTGCAACATGCTAAAGATCAAATTAAACTTATATTCTGTTTTTATTATTAAAATATGTGTAAAAGGTAGCACATTGTTCTTATAGATGTTAATCTAATGTAGGCTGGACTACTTGCCTTAGGAATTGTCTTCAGGAGCATGTGTGATGAGAAGTGAAAGACCAAACAGTTATTTTTGGTGTATATCCAGGATATTCTTTTCCATTATTACTGTGTCAGAATTATCTGGAGTTGAGCACTACCAGGAGTAACATAGATATGACAGAAAGATGGATCACTGCCCTCATCAACCAAGAGGGTAGCTTCTCCTTTTCTGAGGGCTCCTTATCACTCCTTCATTCTGAAAGAAGAAATGACATGAGGGTGAATAATGGAGCTCTGCAATAGTGAATTACATAAAACTATGCTTAAATAGACTAAATAAATTCTATATGTCAGAAAGCAAATATTTTTCCAGGTCCTCTGAAAATGTTTTGTATTAAATGACTTTCTGCAGTATTGTAAAGTGAGGGGAAACTGAATTATGTATGTGTGTAAAGAGATGTATTATTAATTTTAGGAGAAAGCTGCATATTGTCTCACTGTATTGTTTTTTTAAGGATACTTTAAGAATATTAAAGTGTGTTAACCTTTGTAATGAATATTTCAAATCTATTTGGTATAAAAGCATTTGGCCAATCAGAGTATACAATAAAAAGGGATTTGCTGTATTTTGCATTTTTTACATTTGAGCATTTTGAGTAGTTATGTATCACAATCTGTGTATTTTTCGTTCTCAATTTTATTTGCCTGAAGTCTATCAGCACTATTAGTAGAAAAACTTGTAAAGAGACAACACTATGTACAAATTTTTGAATTATAAGTACACAGTAAGCATAATGTCAGGTGCAGAAAAGTAAAAAGTGTGCTTTACATTTCCACAATACGCAAGTGGTCGAACTCATACACAGAAAATCAGAAAATACATGACCCCAAATACATCTAATAAATTTTAAACTGTGTTTCATCTGATTTATAGACTTTTGGAAAACCATCTTTTTTGCCTTCCCCCTCGATCTTTCTTTCTTCCTTTTTAAAATTCATACTCACTCACTCATGATTTTCCTGTAAGGGTACAAATGATCCTCTCACTTTGGAAACCAGACATCTCATTACTAATTCACATTTTTGGACATGAGGGTTTCTTGGCTCAAATGAAATACTTGGGACTTTACCTGTTGGCTTCCATTCAAAGTATCCTCTTACTGCACTTAGCATTGTGAATAGGAAAGCAAACTTTAAAAAAAACCCCAAGATTGTTTCTTTCCTTCATTCCATCTGAGTGATTTTTGTATGTTCAGGTGCTCTTCTGTACACGATTCACAGAACTCCTTATGGGTATGATTTCCTTGGAGTTTTGAGCTTTTGTTAATCTCCATCCTAAGAAACTAGCAGAGAAAATAAGTATCACCACAGCAAAAGAATCTGATCATGGACTGTAAAGAGGTTAAGCCACAGATGTCAAGAAGAACTATAACAAATATTTATTTTTGGAGCAGCATGTGTGTAGTGCAGGCATCCAAAGAGAATGATATTCTAGTGGTTTCTTACCCATCAATTGAAAACAGTTTTACTGTAGTACCGTTGTTTTTCTCACAATAAAACTTCATTATAGTATGTCCCAAACCATATATATTACTACATAACCATGTTTACTTCAAAAGAATAAGGGGAACCAAGGGGTGAGGGTTTTTTTTTTTCCTTTTAATGAGTGTTAGAAGCCTGGGAAAGGTTATCCTGTCACTGTTAACAGACTTACGGTTTTCTGCTGTATGTGAGGTCTTACAGAAGCCATCTCTGAGTTTAAGATTATGCCTAATTTTTAGACATAGCCTTTGAGGCTACAGCTCTTTACTGGTAATAAGAGCAAGACAGGGGCAAATTCCTGTCATCAAGGCAGACTAATTCGCAAGGGCTGGTTCTGCATCTACGTTTTAATATTCTGGAAAATTAGTCTTTTATAAAAGAGACTGGCCATACTCGGCCAACTTAATCTGAATTTGATCTGAGTACTGTGATGCTCCTGCAGCCCTAATGTGGGGTTAGTTAGTGTATTTAGATCAGAGTATCCAAAATAGTGAGAGCTGCATTGCAGCTCATCAAAGTGATAGTTTTGTAGCCCAATACTGTGAGTCCATGGTGTGTCCTCCAGAGCGTTGTACGCAGGCAAATGGAGTGTGCAACTTAGGATACAGTTCCTTAGATGGGAGGATTGCAGGACTGTCTAGAGTGGAGAATCAAAAATGAATGCAGTCTTAGCCATATTGCCCTTTGGAAGGATCTCTTGGGCTGCAACGTCCTCTAAAGTGTGTTGTGGTTTTGTCTTGGAGACGCTGACTTTGTGGACCAAATCAGCCAGGAAGCAGCGTGAATGGCAGGCAAATGTAGGCAATACCTTTATGTAATAGAATATGTGTGATTGGTGCCGTCCTCACATGTTTTGGTCAATTAGGAGTTGCATGTGTGTAGCAGTTCTCCACACAAGTTCCGTGTCCGTGTTGACTTTGGCTCTCAACGTCCTGGTGGTTTGCAGGCAGCTGTGCCAGCTGAATAAAGAGGTGGGAGGTAGGAAGGTATTTGAGTGCCTGAATAAAGATGAAGGCAATGAAGTGAATTCCCTAAGTGAATTTACCCCAGTGAAATAAATGATACATGCCGAACTCTCAAAGTTACACAGATAATGTATTCTTTCCAGTGCTTTATTATGTAAGAGCAGCAAGTTGATTTGAAAGAGCATGAAAAACAGTGATTTATGAGAAGTGTTGTTTGTTACTGGAAGAAACAGCTACAAGAGAGTTCTGGTCGACAATTCAGGTTTTGCCAATTAGCAGACCAATTTAACTAAAAAAAGGCTTTTAAAAGTAGAGTCAAAGAAATGGTACAATTGTGTTATAAATTTTTATCTTACTATGTCTCTGTTGGGATTTTTCAGTCTCTCCTGTTTTGCGTTACAAAATAGTGCTACTTAGAAGTTACAAGTAAACTATGAATTTTAATTATTTTTCTATAGATAAAATATATACATTTATGTGCAGTATATAAAAAACCAGGTGCTTCAGTGATGCTAATGTGTTGCTATTAGCTTTACTTCATCTCCAGTTCACTGAAATACAGTACCTATAGTGGCAAGCATAGCTAAGTTTGCAGATGAGCAACAAGTACCGTAAAATTAACAGACTGTAAGGGAAATCCTCAGAAATTTTTTGAAGCTCACTTCCAAAATTCATGATCCTGCTTGAGCCTTTCTCACTTGAAAGTTCAACTCCATACGTGCATTACCATGGAAAAACAAGCAACCTTCTTCTCAGCAAAACCTCAAACCTGTTTAAAGTAGGTTTCAAGTAACAAAGAGTAAGAGAAGAGAGGAACTAGGTGCATAATTTTTGTGAATAAATGAAGTAGCAACTGAATTAAAAACAAAACCTTTCCTGCTGTTTCATCTTGAGGCGAGTTGAAAAGGAGGGGAGGAGGTTGTCTGTCCCATCCTACAACTAGAATTTAGGATATTCTCCTAGAAACTGGCAGATCAGGCAGTTTACAAATTGACTGTAAGCCCAGATCTTTCTCTTTCTGGGCAAGGGCCGTGACCAAAGTCTTTTGCTGCAGTAGTGGCTTGTTGCTAGCTGCTGTGACCTCTTCCAGCAGATGTCTTAAAAGCTTGGGTATCTGTATCCCACAGAGCACTGAAGTGTTTGGTCATGAGGAGACAGAGGTACCTGGTGGGCCTTAAGTTAGAAAGATGTGGTTGCGTTTTCCTATTGGCTTGTTCAAGCTTTGCAAGGGACTGAGTGTTTTTCGCTGATGATACAACAAATCTGGATAATTATATGAGTGGTCTGGTCTGATCTGACCGGCGATATTGTTTGAGAGAGCTAAATGCAAAACATAATTTTGAAGGCTAGAGAGCTTACTTTGTTCCTAACGTTTCTTATTTTTTCTTCAGACCAACATATACAAATTAGTTCCTATTAGAAAAATATTCCACTTGATTTAACTGGATTTAGCATTGCATCTCTATCAAGACATATCTGATATATTTATTGTAGTTTAACAGTGAATGTAGTTACTGGTCTCTATAAATATTACAAGTTGTATAATATTTTTTCAGGCAAGGCAGTAACGTAAAGAACCGTCACACAGGAGAAAAGAAACAAAGTAAAAAAGATAGACCATCGTGCTCTGAAGCTATTTGTACAAAGGTAAGATAATTTTTTTCCCCTCCAAATTTTCATTTCCCTTGCTAACTGGGGGAAAAAACCTACTGGTGTTAAGTTTCTACATTTCTATTCAGTTTCCATTAAGTACTATCAGGGTAGTTGTATAACGTGTTCTGCATTTACCTGCATTGCTAGGTTTGTTTCCATGTGAGTTAACAGTTTGTGATTAATACAGTTTTTAAAATGTCAGCTCAGCTTTTAACTGAAGGGCTCATATCAAATATGTTAACTAGAGAAGAAGCTAAAAGTATTTCATATCTTCATGTCATTGAAGGTAGGCTTAATCATGTCTGATTTTCCATGCTGGAGAGAACAGGGGGACAATTCAACTAGTAAAAAAACGAGTGTGGAAAAATGGACTTAGAAGGAACTTAAGATATTTTTGTACCAAAAAATCCTAGAAGTTTTTTTCTTCTAGCATAGATGATAGATTTGGTGATGGGGACATTCTGAATTCTTCGCTCTCATGGCTTAGGTCCTAAGGTTAAAATGCCTGTTTTGGAAGTTTTGAAGTAAGCTTTGATTTTTCTTTTTTCAATCCTCTTCCAAGCCCTCTGTGCTCTTGTGTTTGAACTACATTAATCTTTCAGCATAAGAACAGAGATAGCGTTACTTGAAGTCGGTAGTAGCTGCTGAATAGTCATCTGTGTTTAACATGGGATTTTTTTTTTTAACAAAAAATCTCATTTGGGTTTCTTGAATACAGTATTGTATGCAGTCTGCTAGAACAGACCTTTTCTATCTTTTATAGTGTGTAGGCGTGGATAGCTGCACACTGTTTTAGCCTCATTTATGTGTTCAAGCAGAGGGAGCATCTTAAAGCATCAATAATATGTTTAAAACAGAGAAGGGAGGAGATTGGCACTGAAAAATTTTGACTTCTGAACTGCATGCTGGTGGTGTTACTAAAAGTAACATTGAGGGCATCCTCTCCCTGCAAAGAAGATTGATTATTTATTTATTTGTTTGTTTGTTTGTTAGTCTTTCAGGGGTATCTTCTGAAATTGTCCTTGAATTAGACACTCAAGAGTTAAATGTAGCTTTGGATAAAGAACACTATTCCTGTAAGGTTTTTTATACTAGACTGCTCTGAAGAAAGGATAACTATTGAAGACTCTGAAAGACTTTTTGGATGGTAACCAAGTTAAGGAAGCTCTGAGGTTCTTTGGCTTTGCTGCTGGCTGCTCTCGCTCACCAGGATCCTGGCACCCTATCACTCTGCCCTCGTTGCCTCCATAGCTCCAGTTCTCCTGTCAGAGAATGCCACCATACAATAGATCCCCTGGGGCTGCTTGGATGAGTGACAACCGGCCAGCTCCAAAGTGACAAGTGTTTGAATGTCTAATTGGGTCAGAGCACAGGTGCCTGCTCCTCATGAGTGAGAAGTTCTAGCTTTTCTCTGTGATGTTCTCTTGGTTCCTCTCATTTTTCCTACAGAAACAGAAGTGTCAATACATGGATGCAAGAGAGCAGGCTTTACAAAAGAAGGAAGATTTCCTTTTAACCTGTTCTGGTTAAGCTAGCTTTACCACTTGAGTACTGACTGGAGCGCAGGCAAAGAAATCATTAAAATGATGGATGTTTGCTGACACAAATGGACATTTTAAGAGACAATAAAATGATTGATTTGACTGGTGAAAACAAATATGTTGTCTTAATCTCTATGTTAGATAGTTCTCATAGTAGTTAGGCCTAGAGGTTTGAGCATTAGGAAATGTATGGGAGAGAACAAGAACTTGTTTTCTTGTATCTGCACAATGAAGCTGTTCCTAAGTCTAATAAACAACTTGCCTTCATGTAAGGCAGTCAGATACAGGCAACTGATGTGCAAGAGAACTGTTTCATCTTACTGAAGGTTTGGTCTGTGCAGAGAAAACAACTGACATTAAGTCTGTAGTCCATATTACTCGGATATAGTTGCTCTCCTTTTGTCTCTTCCTCAATGAACCGTAGGATACTTGGGGTTGGAGAGGATGTCTGGAGATCGTCTAGTCCAAGACCTCTCCTGCACAAAGCAGGGTCAACAAGAGCAGCTTGCTGTTTGGACAATTGATTTGAGTGCTTGAAATTTCATCCGTTTCAGTTTGTGCCCATTGCCTCTTGCCCTGTCGTGGGGCACCACTAAGAAGTGTTGCTCATCCCTGTCCCCATCAGGTATTTATACACATTGCTAAGATCTCCCCAAGCCTTCTCTTCTCCAGGCTGGAGTCCTGGAGTCCTCCAATTCCTTAATCATCTTTGCAATTCCTCACTAAATTCACTCTAGGATGCTTATGTTTTGCTTATACTAGGGAACTGACAAGTGAACATGGCACTCCAGATGTGTCTCACCACCAGTGGTGAAAAGAAGGGAAGGATCATCTCCCTTGATCTGCTGGCAACATTTTTCCTAATGCAGCCCAATATGCTATTGGCCTTCCTTGCTGCAAGGGTGCACTGTTGGCTCATGGTCTACTTGGAGTCCCCCAGGACCCCCAGGTGCTTTTCTGCAGAGCTTCCTTCCAGCTGGTCATTCCCTGTCCTGTGCTGGTGCCTGGTGTTCTTCTTCCCCAGGTGCAGGACTATGTATTTCCATTTGTTGAGCTTCAGGAGATTCCTGTTGGCTCATTACTCAGCTTTTTTAGGTCCCTCTGAATGCCAGTGCAACCAGCTGGTGTATCAGCCACTCTTCCCAGTTTACGTCATCAGCAAACTTGCTGGGGGTGCATTCTGTCCCATCATCCAGGTCATTGATGAAGTGGTTAAATGATACTGGCCCCAGTATTGATCCCTGGGGTACATCAGCAGTGACTGTCCTTCAGCTGGACTTCATGCTGATCACAACGCTTTGAGCCCAGCAGTTCAGCCAGATTTCAGCCCATCTCACTGGCCATTTGTCTAGTCTGTACTTCATCATTTTGTCCATGGGGATTTTATGGGAGACAGTGTCAAAAGCCTTGCAAAAGTCAAGATAAACAACATCTGCTGCTGTCCTGTCATTGATCGAGCCAGCGATTAGCTGGTCTGTTCTGCTCGGAGTGTCCCAGCAGGTGCTGCTGGCAGGGTTGCTCCATGAAATCAGTGTCTGCCCAGTTCAAGGTCTTTAAAACAATATTGTCAGTTTTGCTTTGGCTGACTTGTATGTGTCTTTCTAAAATGATGCTTTTTTAGTGGTGTATGTTTAAAAGTGTGAAGAGTAGTCATGCAAGCATTGTCAAGTTTGAAAGTATTCTAAGTGGTGTGACCTCAGCAACATAGCTGTTGTCAACAGTGTTTATGTAGCAACTGTTTCTGTTTCTACCTTGTTGTCCTTACTCATAAAAACACCTGCTGACAGAGGTGAAAAACAAAGACAAAAAAAGGTTTGTCGCAGTGTCCTACAGTTTTTTGCTGTAAGATAAACAGACTGAGGAAAGAAAACTTTTAATTGGTAGGAGTCAGACAAATTATTTGTAATAATAAGAGTAACAGAAGTACAATTTCTTCAAACTCATAATTTTTGTTGTAAAACTTAGATTGTTAAAAATGTCTGTCCTCATTCTAACAGGACTGGTGTATCATCTACTTAAATTTGGGAAATCTGACAGGAGAAATCAGCTGGAAAAGAGAAGCATATTTAAGTAATGTGCAGTTTCTTAACATCAGCAAAGAAAGGTTTCTTATTCAAGAGTGTAAATACAAGTATTTTTAAGTGACCGAAATTCCCTCTAGAAATTAGAAACACTTTTAATGGATTGGAAAAGGAAAGGCTGCAGAAAGGGAACACTGCTAGTTTCTTTTATTGAAAAGCATGAGCTTATTTATGTTAAAAATACCTTTGAAAGCTTTTATTTAGTGATGATAAACCGATGTGTTTCATAAATTCATTTGCAGCTAAAGAGAGTTTTAAACAGAAGTAGCTGTAACTTATTTAGGGATCACAGCCACTCTAGTTCTACTAAGGCCTGCCCAAATGTAGTAAGTGTGTGGTTTTTAGGATAATTGCAGTGTTAGTATAAAATGTTAGGTTTTGCCCAGCTTTTTTTCTCATTTTACAATCTCTAATTTCCTCCTATGTAAAGTGGTTAAATTAAATTGATATCTTTCTTCACATGTTCCTTTTTTAGCTCTCTTGCAATGTGTTTTTTCAATATGCTAAAAAAGGACAGCATGTAAGGAAAATAAATATTCCTCAGTTATATGTGTAATATATAATGCTCAATTACTGATGCATAGAGTAATTTCACAGGAGCGTTTGGTCATGACTTAGGAGTATCACTTTATGCTGCACGTATTATTGCAGATTTGAGTCAGTTCCTTCAGTAATCATGAATACAACCAAAGATGCCATAAATAAACATTTTCTAACTTTAAAAAACATATTATTGAAAGGGGAAGTAACAAAAAAAAAGGAAAAGAAACGTTAAACCAGCCCTTGTTCTCTTCTTTTCTGTGTTTTTGAGAGCTTTCTGAGCTTTCACCTTTCTGCAAGACAAACAATGGTGAAAGAGCTTGGGAATATATTTGAGTACCATATTTTTGTTCCTTGCTGCTTTTGCGTTCACTAATACCCCAACTGACTCTTAGCCATAGAAGGCAGCAATGACAAGTATTAAGACATGGATTTATTCCAACTCATTTAAGGTGCTTTGATACCTTAGTTAAATTAACAGCATAGTTGTTTAATCAGTGGAAATTGATCTAATTCAAGAGGAGCATAATTTTTGATAGATAGTTTAAATTCTTTTTAAATTTACTTCTTCTGCCTACCTGCATGTCCCCTCAAATGCATGTGAACACAAAAAAAAGTTATCGCCTGAGTGCTAACAAGGAGCAAGGAGGGCAATAGTAGGTAGAAATGAGGGGGAATAGGAGGTCAGGGAGCTGCTGCAGAAACATCTTTCTGTGGAACTTCAACCTATGAATTTCACTGCTTCTATCAGCTGTTCTGTTTTTCCAGTGCTCTTAGTCAAGTTAGAATTATTATTCCTCCTCTGAAATTGTTGCACCCATTCTCACTACTGTTGTCTGTTTTTTAATATACTAGTTGCTAGGATAAAGTGGACAGCTTTAGGAGAAGTCTTGTTACTTTTTCTTCTTGATGTTGTGACTGTTGAAAAAAGCTAAAACTCTTTCAAAATGAAGTTAACATATCTTGCTGTTACAATACATAATTCTTTGTGACAATGAAGTATTTATATGCACCATTAAATAGCTTTTCAGTTAGCTATGTTTATTTCCAAATGTTTTGACAAAATGCATGATTACAGGATCACAGAATGGTTGAGGTTGGATGGCACCTCTGGAGATCGTCTGATCTAACCACGCTGCTCAGTCAGGGCCACCTAGAGTCAGTTGCTCAGATATCTGTCCAGATGGCCTTTGAATAACTCCAAAGATGGAGACTCTACAGCCTCCCTGGGCAGACTCTGCCAGCACTCAGTCACCCTCACAGTAAACAAGTGTTTCCTGACATTCAGAGGGAGCCTCCTGGGCTTCAGTTTGTTTGTGCCTGAGTGAGCTTAGTATGCCCAAATGATCTCAGAGCTTTGCTATCTAGAGATACATGACGGCACCCTTTCTATATTTCAAAGCTAGCTTTTAGGAGTGCTTGTAGTTCAAGAGTTTTATTTTAAAATATTGTACTGTTGAGTGTACAAACTGGGAAAGAAAACCACATACCAGATGTTCTTCTTGAATACTTGGGCCAGGTCCAGTAGTAAGGAAGCCTTCCTGAGCTTGGAAACACTTCACCACTCAAAATTTATTTATTGGAAACTTGGGAAGTATTCTTTACCTTGATCAATAAGAGGAGAAATTTAAACCATTTTAAACATTGGTGAAGTCAGATATATAGTTTTAAATTGGTACAGTCAACCATCTGAATATGTCACTACATAGGAACAAAAGCCAAGATAAGGCGCTCTGTTTAACACAAATGCTATTTTCTTTTTTTAGTTGAAAGTTTCCTGGTGGTTGACAGTGCTCCCTGTAGCTTATCATGCTTTAATTACAGAACAGCTACTAGATTCCATCTGGTTTTCTCTCAGTTAATATATTAACAGCAGCTTGTGCCTATCTTTGTTTTATAAAGAAACGTGGAAGGAGGGATAGGGGAGAGCTAATGGGGCAGTAAAGATTACCATAAACTGTTTTTACAAATCTGGCAGAATAAAACAAATGCCTAAATTGACCAATATTAAACAAAATTTTTAAGCTCCAGCTGAAGATTTTTTTAAATATGCATGTATATAACTTTCAATTGTGACTTAAGTCCTCCTGAAGTCTGGAAGACAGTGAGGTTTGTATACTTTTGCTAAGAACTTCTACCCCTGTAAAATAATGATGCCTCATTGGAAGCTTAGATTTAATTTAGACACATACTTTTGCCTGGTGCAGCGCTCAATATGGCGAATATATGTAATATCATCATAAAAGACTCTTCAATTTATGCAGTTGGTGGAATAATAAAATAATTTAGTTTTTGAGGTCTTCTGGTGGGCCTGGAAGTCATCCAGTCCAGTGTCCTGTCCAAGCAAGGCAAATTTTAGAGTCAGAGCAGATTAAGGGCTTTGTCCCATTCAATTTTACAAGTCTCCAAGGGTGGAAGTTCTACAGCTTCCTCAGGCAACTTAGTATGTCCTTAACTGCTCTCCTTAGATGATTTTTTTCTTTAAGTCTGAACTTTTCCTTGCTGTAACTTGTGGCTACCACCTCTTATCTTATTATACTGCACCTTGAAGAAGTCAAGCAGTGTGTTTTCTGCAACCTCCCTTCTGCTGTGAATTTAGGGATTGGTCTTGGGAATGTACAAAAGCCTCAGCACCACCCTGACTCAATACTTTATAAAATACTAAGATACTGTTGGGAAGCATACTCACTTGCTTAAAGTCTAATTTTATTAATATTTTATAGTGCATGTTAACATGAGAAATGGGCAAAGAAACATAGTACTAAAAAGACTGCATCGTTGTACCAAGACCTTCTGTAATGAAATCCCAGAATACATCTTTTTTTCCCTGGGTCTGTCATGAGGAATGCTTAGAAATGCTGGATTTTTAATAGAATGGTTTCCTAGCCTGTAAGTTCATGCTCACATTTTCAAGAGTGTGTAGTAATAAGCGAAGAAGCTGTAACAAAGGGCATAATCAAGACTTCAGAAGAACTTGTGATCCTGTATGACACAAAAGATGAGCTTACAAAATCAGTTAGGAAAAGACCACTGAACGCGTTATAGCAGGATATAAAGGACAAAGGATAACAGTTCAACATGGAGAGGGATAATTTGTTTTTTAAGTCAGTATTTTTTATTACTGTCTATAACAAAAGGAGAAAGAAAGGTCCAGTTTCTTGGGTTTAGTATAAATTTATGGAAGTTGGTAAATGAAATGAACAAACATAATATTAGTGGATGATCCGGACAAATTTGTGCAGTAATAAAATGTAATGGATGTAGTAAAGGTGGCAAATGTGGTACATTTTAATATCTGGAGGGCTTCAGCCTTTGTTGAAGGCCAATGTCCTTTTGCAGAGGAGTATAGATAACCCTTAATTATCTGAAGATTTTTCTAGTGTTTTGCAACAGGAGGGTATTATGTCTAAATGCACATGAATATTTAAGTGACTGATACACTGTAACACTTCTTTTTAATTTCGTACTATTTATTTCAAGGAAATCATATTCTAAAAGCGTTAAGACAGCAGAGTCATTTGTGTGTTATTGATTGAGCTACACAGAATCATAGAATCATTTAGGTTGGAAAAGACCTTTATGGTCATTGAGGCCAACCATAATGTTCACACACGTGTTCACCTATGAAACAAGATGTTCCTGTTACCAGCATTACAAATTGGTAGTACCTTAAGAGATGTCCAGAATGTATAGGTGTATTTCTAAGAAGATGGGGATGTAATGGGCTAACAAACCTAGATCTGTGCTTAGGATAGAAAGAATAAAGGCAGATAGTGGGTTGTAACTAACTTCCCCTTTCTCTTTTTGTCCCCCAAAATACCTGTATCCGTTATTTTTCCTGTATCAGAAGCATATAGTAACACCAGGGAATAACACTGAGTGGATAGAAGGTCATTTGCTGTTGAAAAGAATAGTAATTGCTCCATTGAACAGGCTTTAATCATGACTTTGCTTCAAGTCCTGAAGACTTGTGCGATCTCTAGCAAAAAATACCAGTCCGTTCACTAGGGTCTGAATCACTTGTGTTTTCTGAGCTTTCCTTGCTCCTGAGTAAACTGAAGATAATGTTCCAAAACTTACAGAAGTGGTAGGAGTCACAAGTGGAAGCTGTGTTTACTCCTCTTGCTCTGCACTGCTCCCAACCTGATGTGTGCACTTCACCTACAATTAATTCCTCACCTGTAACTACTGTCTTCAGAGGAGGATGGGGCTGGTGCCTCATCTCAGGACAGTTGTCCATGTGGCTTTTCTTCAGTTAAGGAATCTGGCCTGTTGGAATTTAGGAGGCTCAGCAGGGACAGAGAAGAAGCAGCTTTAGTGTCCCTTGCTCCTTTTTGTGGTCTGAGGGAGCACTGTTGGTGCATACTAACTCCTCCACTGCCTGTGTCCCATGTGCCTCTTCAAGCAAATCAGATCAAACTTTAACATAACAATTTAGCTTTACTAGGATTCTCGTAACTCAGTCTACTTTCTGAAATAGAATTTTCCGAACAAAATGAGAAATTTAGTCCCAGCAACACAGATGTTGCCACGGGAGGGAAGGTTGGACATATAGTTAATGTTCACATTTTTGCTGCAGCAGGTGTATGAGCTGTTCATTGTTTCGTACTTGTGTCCTGTGACCAGTAATCCTGACCCTTTCCTTGGCTGCTCCTTCTGGTAGAAAGCTGATCGTTTTGTTTCCAGATTTTAATTTCATTTTTTACTAGCAAGGATTTCTTTCACTCTTTCCATGTACAGTCTCTCAAATGTCTGCATTATTTGCACTAGATAGTTTTCCCTCCTTCGTTTGAAGCCTGACCCAAAACATTCTTGGGGCTTTTTATCTCTTGCTACCCCATGGTGCTACATATGATAGCACAAGAATCTGTCTGAGGATATGTAGGAAAGTAGTCAAAGGAGGTTATCAATTGAAGATTAAGGCTAAAAATAAGCCTAGCAGCAGACCACAGACTTCTCTTCTGATATATAGGTGCCAGATGTGGGGTTGTGGGGGGTTTTTTTGTTTTGTTTTTTTTTTTTAAATGAAATACTCATTCTTATTTCTTTGAAAGTTTAAAAAGTGTATTTTAGGAATCTCATTTTGTATCTCAAGAAATGCAATGTCTTTCATTTATGACCCATGGTGTATTACATATCAGTTCTGCCATAGTACCCAGGCTTGTAGATCTCAGAAAAACAAGAAGTGGTAACGTGTTCAGTGCATATGGTTCTGCTTTCCATTCAAGACAAGTCTCACACAGAGATTCTTCTTAATGAACTTTATGCCTGCAAGGGAGGGATAGATGCCAAAGGTGTTTCCTGCAAGAAAACTCGCAGTTTATTAAATCTCCTTGCTGTGAACAGCACATATTTCACTGTGTGTGTGTGTGAAAGGATAGAAGGAGAGATGTAATCTTGAAACCACAAGATTTCTGTTAATATAAGGTAGTTTCTCCCTTCTGGATACCAGTGGAAGATTGAAAACCTGATCAGGAATGGATCAGAGAACCTCCCTGACTTTCATGTTCTTTCTGTCTCACTCTTCCTGTCTCTGTTGCTTCCCGACTGTCTTTACAGACATAAGAGGTGCTTCTTGCTTTTGTAGGCTTACAAAATGTCCTTTGGGTCAACAGGTGCTGTACATGTTTGAGAACTACTCAACGGATATTAGCTTGTCCTTAGCCTGCTGTGATGAGACATTTCTGAGCCATTTTTTAAGCCTGACCTTGGATATATACTTTCAAATCTCATTGATTTCACTTCATCAGTAGTGCCATAAAGAAAAGAGTACATGCTGTATCAGGAAATTATTGTGCGAGAGGTACGGAGATAAAGCTATAGAACAAAAGAAAGGCCAAACGTAATGAAGGAAGAGGCTATATTTTTTCTGCACAAAGAATGATTTTCGTTTTTTCAGAGATATTAACTGAGGTTAAAATATAGAAACCATATAGAAAAACCAATTTTTTAAGTTAACACTTCTTGGAGGATAATAAAATAACATTATTTCCGAACTTAAGATACATTGCTTAGTTTTACTTTCAGAAGCCCAAGCAGACACTGTACAGAATCCCAGGATTAAAAGTGGATGTATCCTAATCACAGGGCCATCAGATCATGTAACTGTTAAGTTAGTGTGAGTCCACTTCTGGGTGGAAGACGAAGTGAGAATTTGGTAGCAATTTGAACTTTAGAAGAAAAGTTAAAATACAATTGAATCCAGTTTTTTTTTTCTAAATGCAGATTTTAAAAAATGCAGTATGAAAAGCCTGAAATAAAATATAAGAAATAATAGTTGAGTTATTGATGTAATATCTTCAGTATGTATTTGTATGCAAAAAGTGTAACTTTAATTAAAAATTAAATAATGCAGTTAAGGTTAGCCCTTCATGATAATGTATTCCAACACCCTTAACAGGCCTATCTAATGTTTACAAATCTTGATTTTACTGAATTGACAATTTATAAAATATTCACTAAAATATTCATTATGAAGTGTCATGAGTGATTAAAAGTCTGTATTCTAGCATAAACAATTTGGGTTTTTTTGGAAACCGGTTGTTTCCAAACAACAAAAAATAGATACCATGCTAGACATTGCTGCAATTTAGAGTTAGCTTAATTTATGTTTTCCTGACAGCTATCAGAGTTTCCAGAACTGCATGAGGTACATAGTTTACAGTATTGTGAAATGATGTCAGCGGTTTTAGGGTTTTTACTAGTTACTTGGCATCTTCTTCAAAAAGAAATGTCTCTGTTTTAATCTTGCAAGATACAGAAAATTATTTATTTTGAGAAGGTTTTAAACTGAGAATCTAAAATCATTTCAGCTACTAAAAAAATATTTTGGTAACTTAATACTCCTCTCCTGCTTTTCTTATGTTATGTCATCACTTGAGCCTTGCCAACTTGAAATATACAGTACATAGTCACTTTGGAGGACCTGCCAAGAATGGAAGAACTGTGTAAGAGATATTAAATAACTGCAGAAGTTAAAATTTTCTAAGAAACCTTTTCAGACACGAAACATTGTAAAATTTGAGTTGGAGCACTTATGTAGCTAGATCCACTAATTATCTGAATAACTTTCCCAGTTCTCAAAAGTATTGATGCAATGGAACTTCAGCTTGTGTTTGGTAAGAATGGCTACCTCCTGTGTATGGCTGTATTTAGATCAGTGAACTTTGTCCAGTCAAAAATTGGTTTTTATGGCTGGAGGCCTGTAGAGCAACTCTGCCCTCCTCACGGACTGTTCAAAGATGAATTAAGTATTACAGGCTCTTCCCTCTGCAGTCTCTCATGACTGGTCTACAACTTGAAAGTTTTGTTGGCAGTTTACCAGGCAATTAAATTCTCAGGAAGTACTTCAAAGGAAAATGGATGTTTGGCTGGCAGGAATGGATGTTTTCCAGCCAAAGAAAAGAGAAATATGTTGCAAGGAAGATTTAAACCCTGTAGGTATTTTAAAAATAACCTACTACCAACTGTCATATCTTCCCACTAGTTTAAGTTTGTTCAGACAAGTTTCTCCAGACCTCTACTTGAAACGGTAGCTCTCAGGCCACACAGGTTTTGAAGGTGTTGACACACCTTCCCATCTAGAACAGCAGACTGCTGAAGGAGAGCATGATTCCATGCGTTAATGTCTTTCAAGCAGTTGTAAACCTTACGAGGTGGAGCTGCATCTTGAATGGTGGTATGGAATAACATACAGCAACCCTCTTCCGAATTAGTCACATATGTAAAGGATGGTATTTGTTGCCTTGGACTGTTTGCAGAGCCCTGGGGAGTTGGACAACTTTATTTCATGCAAAGTAAATGGGATTATGTTTCTCACAATATATTTTAACATTTTTTCACTATATTTCTCCATGTCTTGTTGATTCAGCTAGCACAGTATTTGCTACTGGAAGAGTGAAGACACTATTTTGTTTGGGCCTTTGGGATCTTTTCTAGAACAATGAAATGATTGAGGAATATGGAAAAGTATAAATGTTTTAAATGCAGCACTTCTCATCTTTGTTTAGTGAAATGTTCATGAATTCAGTTAGTTTATATAAAATGCTGGAAAGACACAAAATATTTCTGTAGCCTTCAGATGTTAAAAGTTGCTGTGGGATTTAATGGGAACTATAAAAGAGTTATTTTTTTGCCTTAACAATTGAATCTTGTTCCTTTCCTTACACAGTTGCCCCAAAACAGCATCTGGTATGAAATACAATTGTGATTCTCAACATTTTCACATGTATGCTGCTATCAGTTTTTAACTTAGTTTATGAGTAAGCTTTTTAAGCTGAAGCTTTTGTAAAATCAATTTGCTCACTACAGAAGTATGCTTTGTTTAGTCAATTGAAAATTAACATAAGTTTAGAAGAGCTGATGAGGCATTTTGTGTCTCTCATTTTTTGGCACTGATGCAGAAAAGTGATTAGTAACTCATGCCTGAACTATTAAGGAAACTGGATCTACACCTGTTCTTTTAAAAACCAAAGTAGTCCTTTCAGGGTGTTTGATGCTTGTTCACTGGTATCCCAGAAGCACTTTTGAAAAGGTTTTAGAGAGCTTGATTCTTCAAACTGCTGTCACAAAAATTATGCGGGTCCTGTTTGAAGTTGTAAGAGAACTGGTAAGTGGGAAATACAACTGGAAAGGTTGTTTGGCCCATGTATTCTATTGAAGCAATCATATTAAAAGCTTGCCACAAACTAATGTATTATACTGACTGAAACAGCTATCACTATCCTTATGTTTTCCCAGCATTACTGCAACTTTCAGATAATGCATTTTGAAACTGAAATGAGATCTGTTGATTAATTTAAAGCTGTATCTTGGAGGAGTTGGGAGGAATGGTGAAGTTGGAGGGGATTAAGTAGTTGCATTTTGATATGAAGGGCTTGGCTTTAGCACTTAAAAGGGCAAAAGCCATAAAAAACCTTGTTAAAGCTCTGAATGTTTATTGTGCCATATCAAACTGAATAAAGGTATTTTTCATTGATGTAACTGTTTGTCTTACTTAAAGGTCCAGGGAGGATGCTTAGTTTTATTCTTCTTACAAACACGCTGTAGCAGGATCTATTCTTTACCAAGCGGGACTGAGCGCTCCTAGGGATCAGAAATAGCTTCCACAAAACAGCAACTAATGTTTGAAAGTATTAGGTTCCTATCAGAGGGCAGCCCTACACAAGAAGATACCTAGATTTTGGAAGGTAGCGTACTGCTGTTACTTCTTTGCTGTATATACTCTGTAGAAGCAGGTACTTATGTTTTCTTGACTGCACAGTCGGCCGGCATCAGGATTAATACAAGCTCCTGAGAGACTCATGATTATGGCCTTTTGCTAGCTTACACCTGAACTGGAAAGAGCTTAGCAGACAGGTGTCCTCCTACTCCATAGTTGTATTGCCACATGTATTGCTGCATCCTTCTTCCATCGCAAAAGTCGTTGTATGGTCTCATGACCGCACAACAGGTTTTCACCTCTGATTTCTGGTTTCATGCTGAGAAAACAGTACTTTGAACTCTCAGGAGAAGGACGGAGTTTGACATTTTTCAGTAGTTTCTGTTGGCTGTGATAGGCATTTCCTCACAGAGATTGCTGTTTGTCCTGAATACTGTGTACAAACATCTGTCTCTTTTTGTGTTCAGTGCAAGAGGGAATGTAGATAACGAAACCAACAATGTGAATTCTTTTCTGGAGCTAGATGCTCGCATCCCTGTGGTGTTCAGTGCTCGGAAAACTGTGTTGCTTCTGGTTTTGGTCGAAGGTATTCAAGTAGGATCTTGTGACTTGTGCATACAGTATTTTATATTCCCAGGTTGTTCGTCATCGAGATATTGAATAATCCCCTTGTTGCATATTGTCTAGTGATGAATGACCTAACCAGCCAAGAACAAGATTTTCTTCCATGGAAAAATAGAAATAATCAAATACTATGAACACTGAGTTGCAGATCGTAACAACAAATGTTCTCGCACCTGTGATTCTTCTTGCAGCTGCAGCACATCTCCCCTTCTTACGAAGCTTCAGCTCTTCTCCTCCATCTGTTCTTCAGTGGAGGGCTCTGCTGTAGGCCATAGATCTTGCCTTCAAGGCTGCAGGGAACCTCCAAGAAGATGAGATACTGCACAGAGAAGTGAACGTATGAGAGAAAGGTTAGAGACAACACAGGCTTAGGACACAAACAGACTGTAGGGGCAATGTGTGGTATGTGCGTTTGTACCTTGACAGATGTCAGCACTTATCTCTGTTACGAATGCAGTTACCTTCCTTGTCGGGCTAGTACTGTAACTGCCTGTGACATGTTGTGTCTGACAGTATCTTCTCTGTGGAGCCTGTGAGATGTGGTCTGCACAGCACCTTTACTCTCAGGTGCTCTGTTGCACCCTGCTCTCTTCTCTCAGGCCTCAGGAAAGCAGATCACTTGATCCATAATCCTCTACCGAATTTAAAGCATGTTAGTTCAGCATAACCTCCATTATGTTTGCAGGAGACACCCTCTTGGTACTGGGGTGTGTAGCTCCTTGTACTCAACCAAATAATAACCTTACTTGATTTGAGGAACATGTTTGGATGAAATTGTGAGTTCTTGAATTTAGCAGCAGAATGCCTATTGAGATTACCAAGATAGGATATCATTTGTTATCATTGGATGTCTGTGATGAGATTGCGTTTGTAGTGGTGTAGGAAAACTGATGGAGTGAGGTTCAGATTACATAATCAATTTTTGTAGTTGATTTTTGTCAAGCTGTTTTCATCTATACTAATCTACACAGATAGAAGATCTGTACAAAGATGTCTATGTTTTTTTCAACTTCATTATTTTGAAAGGAGAGTGGCCATGACAGGATATGAAAAGCTTTCTGTGACACAGTAAGTGACATTTTATACAGCAAATACACTTGGCCCTTGTTTGGACATTATCACTAAACAGCAGTTATGAAGCCACTGCTTTTTATGACACCATAATTCTTCACCATTCATTCAGAGTATGAAAATGGCTGAAGGAGCACACCATCCTGTGTCAATTTGCTTTCTAACATGGTGACTTCTCAACTCAGCACGTAGACAGATGAGTGTTCTTCAATCAACCAAGCCAGCAAAAGATCTTACAGCCTATCAGCCTGCCTGGCTTTCTCCCTGCTGACTCTTCCTGGCAGGTATTGCCTTCCTATCAGAGCCAGCTAAGTCACTCATTTGATATTTTCTCCATTTTAAGTCTTGTTAATTCCTTTGTTAATTGAGCCAGCTGGAAGAGGACATTTGGCCATAACTTTATAGAACCCGTAGTATGGTAGTGATGAAATTAAATTGGGCAGAGGCCTATAGCGGTGGACCAGAAGCTGGTGTAACTTGATGAACAGTTGAGGATAGTGGCTCTGGTCTTGTCAGGTGGATTTGTGATACCTCGTCTAGCATGTGTAAGTCTAAGGATAGAGAACTAAAAGTTTTTGCCCTAAACTTATTAAGCAGAGACAGGAAGAATAACCTCAGTTTTGAACAGAGATGAGCTAAAATCCCAGTGACCATACAATGTGATCAGTAAAGTACTAGATTGGGCTCTGTGCGTACTATCATCAGAGGGGGAAAAATGCTTAAGGTATGACCTTGCATTCAGTTGGGATCCGTATGAGAATAGTAGAATGTAGTAGGTGATTTCAGGCTTCTAATTAAACAGCAGGGATTGGATTCCCTCTGTTGCAAAAGGTGAAATCTAAAATTTGTAATATGAAAACTCTCCAGTTATGCCTTTTTTTGCAACCCTTGTAAGTCCTTTGTGAAAGGAGAAAAACTATTACATTTGAAAAAGCATCTATGGAACACCAACATTTTCAAGCTTTTATTAAATGATTAATCTGTAGGATTTGTGGCATTCAAGGCAGAAACATTGTTAAATAATCCATGCTGAAGAAGACATAATCTCATATTTATTCCACAGAGGCTTTTGGTTTTGTTTTGGGATCCATGAACTCTCATGGGCCTTCTAAAAATTAGCAGATGTGAGTACTCTAATAGCTCAATAATGTCTGGCATCAGGAGCCCTCTTTTGCCGTAGCTAAATGTCTTTTGATACATGACGTGGTCCGGTAATGTTGTAAAGCTCTCTGGCTTCGCTGTAGAGTAAATGACTGAGTATCAGCAGTTTGTAAAGCCTTTCAGTACTGCTGAAAGAACAGATAATGACAGTGTACAGTGCTAGAACAAAACAGCAAAGACTGGATATACAAATGTTGATGGCCACTTAGCTTCTAAAATAATTGCAGTTCATGTGGTTTTGGCTTTTATAACTCTGAAGCATAAATTCTTTTTGTTGAATTTCTATAAAGTGTTATTCAGGAAACACATTTCTGCAAGAAAACTGTCAAATGTTTAGCCACAGAAAGCAAAAACATTTCTTTGAAACCTGTCATCCAGTCATCTGTCAGTATATTCATTAGTTTTTGAAATGCCACCAAAACAGCCATGAATGAAAAGGAAAAAGTTGTTTTGAAAGAGGATATATCCTTCTCATGTTAAAATTTATACTAGAGTTTTGTAAGTAAATTACTCACCTAATCTAGTGGCAAAATGGCAGAAGAAATTAAATATTCTGCCTGGCAAAATACAATAAAAATTGACTCTGTGGTTTATTCAGAAAATCCTTTTATCCTTGTTTTGTTTTGCAATTCCTTTAAAGCAAGTTATGACAGTCTGGCAAAAGGATGGACAGGCTCTCTGGGAACAGTAGAAAGTCCCTTTTGTGTCTCCCTGCTGCAGCGCTCGATCTCAGGTGGCAAAAGGAAGGGCTCTACCTACGCTCACTGCTGGAGGAGTTCATTCACCTCTGTTCAAAACGTATACTCTCTTTCATCAAGAAAGTTTAATGTGTTTTTCACTACATTCTGTGTTCAATAAGATCCTGTGTAAATTAATGATGAATTTCTAAGTAGAGCACCTTTAAAGCACCAACTAGAATTATAGAATGCATTGTGCTGGAAGGGACCTTCCAAGGTCATGCAGTCAGCAGGGATGTCTCTAACTAGATCAGTTTGGTAGAAAACTTTCTGTGAAAATTGTTATGCCTGTCAACATCCTTCTGTGATTGTTAGTAATGCCCTTGGTAATTCTCTTGCATTTAAAGTACCTGACTACCTTCAGGGTACAAAATAAATGGCTATTTGTTGCCAACAGATAAAGTGTCTTGATGCTGATAGACTTGGCTACTGCTGTTTGTTGTGACAGAGCTAAACAGAACTAAATGGCTTTCCGCTCAAAACCATCCTTCCACATAGAAAACCCCAAACAAATGCCAGGATCCCTACAGATTTGGAGAAAGGGTAGTTTGCACTTGTATGCTCACTCACACAGTTAGGGATGAGATCCGTTGAAGACAGCAGCCTGCTGAAAGTGGGGAGAAGCTTCAGCACAGCCTAAAACGTGTCAGTGGTGGCCTGGGCAGAAGCAGAGGAAGTGAGCTGCTGGGTCAGGGAGCTCACTGAAGCTCTGAGCACATAACCAGCATCTGATTTATTTTGGAAGCAATGTCATGTTAGACTCGCATAGATGAGAATCTGTGGCAGAGGAGTTAGAACCAGATGATCTTTAAGGTCCCTTCCAACGCAAACCATTCTACGATTCTATGAATGAAATGCATTTTCATAATCTCCTTTTTGGAATAGCCTGTGCACCGAGATGCCTCTTGGTCAACATTCATGTTAAAAGCAGTATTGCTTTTATTTTACTGTATTGACAGTGCTTTGAGAATTTATATTTCTTTTTTTTCCTAAAATTGTACCAGCAGTTGAAATGAAGTTAGCTGCCAGAACCTCTCACAAATCGTTATTCCTCTATGAGCTTTTTTTAACATGGCGTATGGTTTAGCTGATTATTTAGCAAAATAGATTTTAAATCCTGATATACCTTGGTTAGCTTTGGTGGAGAATCTTGGGTTAATTGTGTCACATGCCAGGGTATTACATTGACCTAGCCAATGGTCTGTTAAGTACCTGTATTTGTCTGCACCCCTTTTCCATAAATACCTTTTCATTTTCGTTTTTAATAGAAGCTTTGACTTTTAGATAACTTAATGATTTCCTTGTTATTTGCTAACTGGTGTGGAAATGGAAAAGCTCTGCTCTGCCACAGGTTTGAGATGGGAGTGAGGACAAGAACTGCACAGTTGTAGTGCTTTTTTAAAGGAAAATACTCATCAAAGCAACAGGTTCTGATTAAATTGAAAAATACAGTTCTAATTTGTCACAGGGCAGACTAAATATGTTTTCATTTGTATGTGTATGTATATATTGCTAATTATATAACTATGTGATTTAAAGAATTGTATAACTTAAGTGTACAAGTAATTTTCCTATCTTTAGTAAAAAAAGCCTTCAAAAATAGAATTTACACTACTTATAAAATGCATCCTGGTAAATATATGTGAAGGAAGTTACTATATTAGAATCATTTTGCAAGAGATTGCATACATTGATGTATGGTGTCATTAATCATATGGCAGTTGCCTACACTTTTTTGAACTATTTTATTCCTGATAAATCTTATTTGAATAAATTAGCGTAAAAGGTTGGTGGATATAAACTCAGGCAGGGAAATCCAGTCGATGTTTGACATTCGTTCTTACATGACTTACGGAGTTTGCCAATTATAGCACTTCAGAATTAAAAATTCACACATCTAACAGACTACACTAGGAACAATGCTGCAGCTCATTAGGAAGAAATACAAGGACCTGTTTTGAGTCATAAAGATAGTAAAAACAATGTAAATGCCAGTTTTTTTAATCAAAATGTAACAGTGACATTTATGAATGCATCTGCCATCTTGCAAAATACATCTGAGACGTGATGGAAGAGTCAGTGTGGACTTTACAGGCTGCTGTGCTATTGCGATACAGATGTGTCACAAGGAAGCGTATGAGGGCAAGAGATCCAAATGTTCTCTTCTTCCCCATGGGCAGCAGGAGTCATTCCACTGAGGTTAGTGCAGTTCTATGCATGTGAAGTGATGTAAATAAGGTAGAACTCTATTCAGGTTACTGTTCTCATTAGTTCTTACTAGTCAGTTTATTACATCTGGAATAATTTTTCTATGAGGTAGAAATTTTAATGCAGGATTTTTAATGGTAGAAGGAATATAGGATTGTTTACTTATTGCATTCTGCAGGTGAATGTATTTAAACCTGAAAGTATTACTGTCTGCGAGGAAATGAGATGTGTCCAAAGAGCTTCCTCTTATGAAGGAAAGGGAGAAACAGTCTCAAAGCCTTTGAAAGGTAAAGCCGCATCTCCATTGCTGTTCATGAAAGAAGGCAAGAATTCAAGAATTCAAAGACAAGATGAGGTTTAAGATGAAGTAGTTCAATTCTGAATTATTACTTACATTATCTGAAGCTGTCAAAGTCTATTCTGGACCTAATTAAATGTCCACTAGGTAGGGAGAAGTTTAGCATCCCCTCCTATTGTTACATTGCTCTATTGGTAGCCTGCTGCTTACTATTTAACCCTATGTCATATTTTATTCAACATCTTGTCCTGAACGTGAAAAAATGTTAAAGACTATGTGTATTTTGAAGTTGCTGAACATGAGACAAGAATTTCAACAAGTTACTTCAAAATAAAATGCATCTCTTGTTTTCCTATAACTGTAAGCGTTAAATGATTGACTTGTATAAGATTCTGTTAAAGTCAGCAAATGGGATACTAAAGTGAAAAATAGTTTAAAAAGAAAGTATGGCTATGAATCACAGGGACATGAAGAAACTGGATTGTTGTTGAAAGCCATGCAAAAGAATGGTCTTATTGAGCAACTGATTAATCTGAATGAAAAAGCTAAATATATATGAAATTTCAAGTCTGTGACATCAACATGACAGCATTCCTTGGGAACTGCAGTAAGTCTGCAACTCTGAGAAGTTAATTCTTTCCCATAGCAAAGTAAGTGAAAAGAAGGCCTCTTTGGGAGGCAGCCTTTGAATAACATATTTTAACCTTTATGGACTTTGTAGACATTTGAAAAATCATGATGGAAGTTGTTGCCTTTCCATTCATTGAGTCAAATGGAGTACATCACAGATATTAAGATCTTTCTTTGATTTTCTAAATTATTTTTAGGAAAAACAACCATGCATAAATACCTATTTTCAGATGTTTGACTCTACTCTGAAGTAATTTTCCTTGGCTTTGCAGAGTGTTCCTCACCAGGGCTTCCCTAGGGAGGAACAAATTCAGCTTAGAGTGATGGGAGTACTTCAGTATGGCATTCACCCAGCTCAGATGCATGAAGACTTCGGCTGAGTGTACAATTTCACATGATGCTTTACTTTTTTTTTCATTTGAGGCTGTCATCCAAAAGAGGTGGTTCCTTTTGGGAAATCTCTGTCATGTCAGAACCTAATCTTTTCTTGTACAGGTTTGCTTTCTTTTGGAGCTGATGTAGCTCACTGGGGGTACTACAATTCTTAAACACAAGGAGAGAGAGCAGGAATTTGCAGTGAGGAACAGACAAGTTCAGCAGCTCTCCATATCTTCGTGACAGCTGCTCGTCATTAGTTCAGAGCAAGCCTAGTGTGAATATCCATCCCTAAATAAAGTACCAACTTTTTCACTCAAGTGAAAGGCCATGTTGGAGAGAACTGTAAGGACTGCTCTTGCAGAAAAGGGAGTATGGCCAGTGAACGGATCGCCCTAATTCCACCCCCTCATGCCCCACTTCAGCCAGGTTCTATATCAACTTGTGTAAATTAGTTAGCTGCATAATTCTGTGACTTTACCCAGCAAACCAAAGAAGAAAGATGGTTGTTCTGGTCTCCATGAACCTACTTTTTCATACCTGCAGTTTTCTAGGATATATGGAAGATTAAGTCCTGAAATGTACCTTCTAATAAAGTAATTGATGATCAAGAGACTGCAGTAATTGCTGGTAAAAAAAGCGGAAACTACTTTTCTAACCCGGCCTTAAATGCTTTTATAGTAGCAAAGGCAATTGTATGGCTGACTTCATTTCTACTCAGCAGTCAAGTTAGTTCAGTTTTAATTGTATTTGTTTTCTCAACTCAGATTTCACTAGGTGCCTTTTTTTTGGTACAGATGCAAGTGCCTTGACCCAAATATATTAGAAGTGGCTCATTTTGTTTACAACAGTATTTTAACTATAATTCTTTTTCAATCTTTGAGTCTTTCCTTCCTCTTTCTGTTTTCCCCATGACATTCAATACCTCTGTTAAACCAGTGCGATGACTTAGGTAAACTTTCTCTGATTAAACATGTGAGAAAGCATATGTGTGAAGTTCAGAGCATCTCAGTCATGCCAGCTGTTGGCTTTATGTCTGGAAATTCTGGGTTTTGATATTAAACAAAAGGTGTATCACACTTTTCCCAGCATATACTGATGTGAATATGTCTTGTGATGTCAAAAATAGCCAAGATTGTCAGCCGTTGTGGAAAAAAGGAATGTGGTTTAATTAAGCAGAAATTTTATTACCTTATCTGGCAAGTATCCAGCAGCAAGCATCTTATGTTAAGATGTATGTAATTTGTTGGACCCAGCCTAATGCTGGGAACCCACCATCAAGATTAAAGAAGAGTAAGAAAAGGTCTTGCTTCATCTTTACCTCCTCCATGGTTTTGTGGAGGATGCTTCCAGGTGACTCCTTTTTACGGCAGCCAGCTCCTCCTACAGAATGAATTGTGAAGTTAAAAATGAGGCATGAGTGTGAATGCAGAGATCACTATGATGCACTGTGAAAACTTGTAACATTTTAAAATAAATTCTAACGAGTGCAAACAGGTTGGTTTCCTTTGTGTTCCGCTCTTGGTTCCAATGTAAGAAAAACAAAGCACCTTAAGATGGAATCTTAAAGACACAAACTCTTGCCCTTTTCTGCTATTCAGGGTTATACGAAAAGTATTCCTATGCCCTGCTGGCAAGCCCTAAATATGTCAGTGCCTCTTTTCTGCTTTTTCCTTGTGGAAGAGGAAGCTCTCAAGGGGTTTCCTTGGTCGTTGTTGTTTGGTGATGGCTGCACAGGCGACCAACATGACATAATCTCTTTCATGAACTTGATCCAATTCCATCTAAAATACAGTGCAAAAAGTTTGCTTCAGGATCTCAACTGGAAAAAAAAACTACCCGAACCCACAAAACCTTAAAAAAAGAAAAACCAACCCAAACAAAAAAAAACCATCCTTGAGACTTTTAATATCTGTCTTGATATGAAAAACATAGTTTTCATGCAATTTCAGATGAAAGTTGATTTGCTACTTTAAATTTTATTCTGAGGGGGAGTGAAACTATTACTTTCAGTTTAGATGTTATCTGGACAAATTGAACCTAACTTAACTGTGCAAAAGAGTTATGAATTTATCCTGTAGTTTAAGCTAGAAAATGTTGAACTACATACCAAATCTTGGCAGTGAAACAGCTTGAGGCAAGTTCCTGCTAAGGAGGGAGGGAATCAGTACTGGGAGAGGGCTGCCCTAATTTTGCTGCCTGGTATTGTCAGCCAATCTCAGCTATTGTAACTGCCCACTGTGAGAAGGTATTATTAATTTACGGTTCTGAGAGTAAGAGAAGCTGTATCTTAAAGCTTCTACTTTGGTATGACATAGATTGTTCTTATTCAAAGTCTGATTGAGGTTTTTATTTTTTCTTGATGGACTTTATTTCCTGTCACCCTTCCTTTTTTCATAGCTCCTCTCTCAGCAGTGTGAAGAACAGCTCTTTCACCATTCTGATGGAGCCTAGCCAGCTTACAGCTTGTATGAAGGAAGAAAAAGGCAGCATCTGTCTGCCTTTGAGAAGGAAGGATGCTTAGGAGAGACTGGGGTGGAAGAGGGAGAGATGTAGTACATTCACAAATGGTTGCCCAAGGTCCTGCCTTGATTTCTTGCTCCTTTTTGGAAGGAGGCTCTCTGATTTTGTAGTGTGTGCACATAGTGGCAACCCTCATAAACTTCATGAAACTACATGCTGGGAGGAGCTGCCTTTTCCCTTTGCTCTCTCCATGTGCCTGCTGAAGCCTTTCCCAGAACCCCTACTTTAGGCTTCAACTTCTTCCCATAGACTGTATGGAAAATTTGGTAAGACATCACCATTTCCATAAGTCCTGCTTTCCAGAAGTACTGCTTTGAGAGACATTACTCTTCTGAGCAAATCTTAATTGGGAATTGAAACTGTGGAACCCTAGGGAATAATGCCTGAAGGGAAGTTAAAGGTGAGACTGAAAACCAGGCTAGTTTCAGAGATGTAAGAACAGGAGATCAAAAATTAGTTTCTTCCCAGTGGTGCAGTAGTTTCTACATGTCCTCACAGACCCAATTAAAATAACATTTGATTAAAGTGACTACAACAAAGCACAGTTGTAAGTGGTACTAAATCTCTGGATAAATTGAAAAACCAGCAAAATTTAATTTTATATTAAAGATTAAAGAGTACTTTCTGGTCTTAGTTATATTATGGTTTCTCTGGTGTATAAGCAGTAAGGCAATTTATTGTAAAATTAAAAATCTTTGGACAACAGCATCTCTCTCAATGCAAATTAGCATGGCTGAGAAAATGATTTGAGCCTTTAATGTTGATTTATAGCAATTTTGCATTCTTTACATGTTGAAATCCAGAACAGTATTATGCTAATACGACTGTATCACCTGCAGGTGTTGCTTGAGAGTCAAGTGAGCAGCCCTTTGTATTTTCTTTGAAGGATCAATAGTTCAAGATGTGCAAAGGAGAGGGGTCTGACTGACAAGCTGCCTTGATACACTGTTAGTCTAACTATGACTGGATTGACTGAAAATTGCCTCAAAGAGTAAGATAATTTATAAAAACTATAAAGCATAGCCAAGTGTTTGAAGTAATCAAAGCTAATTAGGGATATTATTTACTTTCACTTTTTAAATGTCTTGCCTTCGGTTTTGTAGTTTCTTGAAGCTTTTCATTCTGAAATGTTCATGTTTTGTACTGCATTTGCATGAAAAGTGCACATTAGATATTACAACTATGCAAAAAGTAGAACTGGCAGAATTTACTGAAATAATTTATAATGATTGTGGTGCGAGAAATTACTGTTTAGTGTACCCTTGTTATTGGAGAGAAAATTGTTTTTCATTTTTTTCAGAAATTTAGAAAATAACCCAGCTTAAGAAACAATTTGAAGAGGTCATTTGGAAATTAAATATATGCATAATTATAAAGCCAGTATCTTCTCATAAAAATGCATTTGTAGGGTGAAATCCTGCTGCCTTGTTACTTTGCCTAGATGTATTGTCATAAAAAGCAGGTGTTTGTTTGGATGCTTTATTGTGTAATACAACTATTATGTGTG
>JAVSBS010008549.1:90171-142962 GCA_033124195.1 Coracias cyanogaster
GCTGGTTCAGTGCTGTGTTTTGGATTTAGGATGAGAATAATGTTGATAACACGCTGGTGTTTTAGTTGTTGCTAAGCAGTGGTCAAGGACCCTTCAGCTTCTCATCCTGCTCTGCCAGCGAGTAGGCTGGGGGGGCACAAGAAGTTGGGAGGAGACGCAGCCAGGACAGCTGACCCCAGCTGGCCAAAGGGATATCCCATACCATATGACATCACG
This sequence comes from Coracias cyanogaster, assembly GCA_033124195.1. NCBI lineage: Eukaryota > Metazoa > Chordata > Aves > Coraciiformes > Coraciidae > Coracias > Coracias cyanogaster. The sequence continues at coordinate 90,388 of JAVSBS010008549.1, forward strand.
CTCAGCACATAAACTAGGGAGAAAGCTGGCCAGGGGCTGCTGATCGGGAACTGTCCGGACATTGGTCAGCGGGTGGTGAGCGATTGCATTGCCTATCTCTTGTTTTGTATATTCTAATTTTTTTATAATTTTTTCCCCATTTCCTTTTCTGTCCTATTAAACTGTCTTCACCTCAACCCATGAACTTTACCTTTTTTCCCATTTCTCTCCCCCATCCCACTTTTGGAAGGGAAGTGAGCAAATAGCTGGGGGGCATTTAGCTGCTTGCTGCGTTACACCACAATAAAACACTGTTAAAGGATTGATTTAGGTGTTGACTGTGCTTAGGTAGACACTGAGCATTCATGCCCTTGTAGGACCCGACTCCGACCTGGCAGGGCCAGAGGAGCCCTGCAAGGCTGCATCAGCTGAGCGGGTGTCAGATGACCTGGTACCAGTGCAGTGTTTTACTCCGCTCAGTCAGTAGTTGCTACTGGAGTTACACTAGAAGTAATTGGATCTCATTGTGCTGGGGCTGCGCAGATGTGCAGTCAGTACTAATACTTGTGTGAAAGCTTCTGTTCTCATGGCAGATGGCTTGGACATTGCCATGGAGGAGACAAACAGACAAATATTTGGTTTACTTTTGTAGGACCAAGTCTTAAGAATGGAAACAGGATTAACAGTGTTTTGTGAGCTACTTCACAATCTTTTTCTTCTCTTGCTGTTGATTTATTTCTGCTCGTAACATGATGAATTGGAAGAAAATATATGATGCTTTATGTTAGGATGAAGAGCTTTTTTAGCAGTAGTCATCATTAATAGATATTAAATAATGTATGTTGAAGATACATACTATTAGTCAGCAAGTCTAGGTGCAATGAGTTTACCTGTGAGTACTAGAGCAGCCAAGGGGGGAGATTTCTGGTTCACAGCTTATTTTTAATAAGTTCCTTAAGACTGGAAGAAAGTTGGTGTTGTGCCCAGATTCAGAGTAGACAAGCAGATTGAGCAGGGTAAATATAGCCTGATATAAATCACAGTGAACATACGGAAAAAGCTGATTGGGGATTCAGCTGATAGGGAATTAAAGGCCATGAGTAAAATTAATTCTACTCAACATAGTTTTGTGGAAAGTAGGGCTTGTAAAACAAATGATTGACAAAACCTTGATTTTAGTTTTTAAATATTTGATGAAAGTAACAATTTGATTAGGTGATGCTGTCAATAGAGTAGACTTTGAAAAGTATTTGATTTATTGCTGCATGAAACCAGTTAATAAAAACATAAATTCAGCTATATAATGGAACAGAACAGACTTTAATGAATAACAAAGTAGCTTGCAGGTCTTAATAGAGGATTGTCAACAAAGGAATTTCAAGGACTAGGTGGTTTTACTGTAGTGGAAAATAGAGGATGGGACTAGAGAGACTGGAAATTGTGTCAGGGTGGTGGGAAGGAAGGAGACCAGTGTGAGTGCTGAAGTATGGTCTTGGAGCCACAAGAGCAATGCTGTGTGTAGGGGAGTCCAAGAGTGTGACCAGGCTAATAGTTTTCTGCCGTATGTAGGACTGCCAAGAACATTTAGAGCATGGCACACAGCTTTGCCATTTGCCTTTGTCAGAAAAGCTTAAAAACTGCTGAAGTACATATAGCCATGGAAGAGTGGTAAGTACGTGCAGCATCTGAATTAGTGCTGAGGAGTTCTCTGCTGAATACAGGAGTTCGGTCTTCATAGTTCATTCTTGCACCAGTCTTCTTTGCATGGGTGTCTCAATTGCACATATGATGTAGCCAACACCAAAGCAGTGGGCTTAAGCTTCATAAACAGGACATCAGAGAAGACAATTTAGTATTCCCTGATGACTTTAAATTATCTATCTGTAGTAGACTGTGAGAAATGAGTAATTTGGAGGAAAGAGGTGTGGTGTCTTCCCAAGTTCTAGAGGATTAGCAGTTCTAATTTAGTGTATTTTGGAAAGTTTTAAACATAATTTATTTTTATGTACACCTGTATTCAGCCACCTGAGAGCTGTCCCCTGTGGTAACTATCTTAAGACCACCTACCTGTAATTAGACTGTAACTTGGACAATTTACATCTAATAGGTAAGAGATGGATGGGAAAAGCAAACCAGTGGGGGTTGAATTGACTATATGATTATTCAAGAGCAGAAGTTTGAATAGGGCTCAGGTCTGTCGACACGTACATGAGCGTTTCGTCTATTAAGTCATGCTACCTCCATAGCTAGAAAGAAAAGGCTGTATCTAAGTAACACTATTGTTTCTATTAGTACTGTGTCTATGCCACTTAGGAAGTATAACACTAAATGCATCATTTTCTCTTTCTATTTGAAAGATTTTGAATGAAATGTTTGTTTCCAGTCAGAGGTTTTGATGTTACTTATTACTGCAAATTCTAGATAAGCTAAAAAAGTGTGAAATTTAAAACCAGTTGTTCAAAAATATTTTTAAAAATCTTATTTATATTTGCATGTTTAGCATAGTTGTATAAAATACATAAGCCCTGCAACAATTTGTCATGAAGTAATAAGGGTATTGCAGTTGTCCTCAAAGGCAAGCATTTTGTGCTTTTTTTATCTGTTAAAAATGTAAAATGTGTGTGTTATCAACACTCTTTTCAATGTACAAGTCATTAAATACATTTGCCTCGTTTGAAATTGCTTTTCCTGTTTCTATGGAGCTTTATATAAGATTGTTTTGAAACAGATTTCCCTGAACACTGTTTATTTTACCTAAATTCTTATAACAACTGTCTTTCACAATGAGAAAAAATACGGGTGTTAGACAAATGAAGCAGGTGAGGTTCTTTGCTCAGTAGTAATGTTCCTCTCATTTGCAGTGCCTAACTTATTCCCCATTAATTTAATCTTGACTGTATAGAAGGGAATGCTTTTTTTTTTTTTCTAATGTGCATGAAATTTCCTGTTGTTCTTTCTTTTAGTTTTATAACCTTTTCACACATCTAACATTGACCTTGATTTCAATTCACACTCAGAGACCTTTTTGCCTTAGAATAATGTAATTGAGTAGAAATGAGTCGTTAGTTGATCCATCAAAACTCCACAAAACATTACATTTAGAAAATACTTTCTTGAACTTTGCACTAGGCTGAATTTCAGTAAAGTTCCCTACGCCTCTTACATCCTATTAAAGAAATATTGCAGCTGCACTTAGAAGGAAATCAAAGATGCCATGTCTTTATGTTGAAGATACCCACAGGAAAAGTTTGTTCCCTCTGTCAGCTGCAGCCCTAATTGATTAAACTTTGAAATGCCAGTTGAGAGTGTGTCTGTATTTATGAACATTCCAATTAGGAATTATCAATAGTCAGGTGTAGTATAGTATAGTAAAGTAAATTATACCATACTCTGTGCATTCTGCAATCATGTGTACTGTTAATGCTCTCCCTGGCAGATTTTGACCTGAGTCAACCATAATTCTCCCAGATGATGCCTGGACATGATTCAGGGAGTCACACAGTGCATAGGTAGCATGGAAACTTCTCAGAGGGAAAGGATGTAAGCCATGATGTGTCAGTTTCTTCTCCCAAGTAGCAAGGAGGACAAGAGGAAATGGCCTCAAGTTGCACCAGGAGAGGTTTAGCTTAGATATTAGGAAAAATTTATTCACCAAAAGAGTTGTCAAGCATTGGGACAGGCTGCCCAAGGAAGTGGTGGGGTCGCCATCCCTGGAGGTATTTAAAAGACGTGTAGACGTGATGCTTATGGACATGGTTTTGTGGCTGACTTGGCAGTGTTTGGTTATAGTTGGATTCGATGATCTTAAGGGTCTTTTTTGGCCTAAATGATTCTATGATTCTGTGATCGATTGGCTCTTAATCTCTTAAAATCAACGAGAATGTTACTGTCCCCTTTGATTTATAGTATGAAAAGGAATCCTGGATTCTACTTCCTAAATGATCTCTTCATATGCATGCTGTTTTTCCTAGTTCCTTCAGTGTTTTCAAAGTATCTGATTTTGTTGTTTATGGCCAAAAGTGTCCAGACATGTGAGTCACAACTAAGAGATCACCGGCACCAAAGTGTTTAGTGATCCTGCCAGATATTCTATCTCGGGCTTTCTGGAGCTTTCATTCTTCCAGTTGTGTCTTTCTGCAGTTCATCTGTAAAAAGTAGTAATATCTATTTTTTAAAAATTGGAAAAAACCCCAAAGTTGTTGTCTCTCACTTGATCCTTGTTCTTTTGTTATAGATAAAAGCCTTCCCTTTGAAACCTGGTGTTATGCTTTATGATAAAATATTATGCTTCGCCTATACATTCATATTTACCTTGACCTTACAACTCCCATTTGCTACACCGTAGCTTCAACCTTTAGTCCATGTTTTCACTCACAGTCAACTTCTCAGCAAAAAGTACAGAAGATATAACAAGTGATATTTCATTATGTACATAAGAGGTATGTACATATAGAGAATCATAGTTTGTACATATCAATGAATAGGCTTTGGAATGAGCTGTCAAAATACGTGTTTTCCTATGAAAAGGGTAGGACAAGATGTCTGAGTTACAAGAGATCTTAAAATTATCTGGAGGAAAAGGCAATCTGCTGTATAAATATCTCAAATTTGGAAATGGAAGCCTTTTCACTGATCTGCACTTCGAGGCCTGGCCTTATTTTGTAGCAGATAATACTATGTCAAAATAATGTTTAGTTCTACCCAGCAGCTGTTGTATTCATGCTAAATTATGTCAGATTTAATCTTGAATATATGCAACAAGAGCACCCAGTTGTGCTGACAAACCTAAAATCATTTTCAGTTAAATATGTTCTATCACAACCCGTTTGGGCACGTTGCCTCTCAGAAGAATGACAAAATCAGGGTGCAAGCTCAGCTTTGTATCTCCCACTGCCTGTTGAACTCCCAGCAGTGAGCTCGCTGGGTGTCCTGCTGGAACATTGCAGTAGCAGAGGTAGACAATGTGAGGCCTTTTCTCAAGGGTATTACTTTCACAATCATTTTAATTGCACATGCCTGGTTCACCGTGCTTGCATATTCATTTGTGCTTGTTCAAAGGGAATGCAATTTAATTTTAAAATACTCCCAAATCACTTCAATACTCATTTTACACGATGAAAGAACAAGACAATAAAGTGGATAATCAGGATCTCAGAGTTTTGAAAGGAGAACTGGAATTCTGCTGGAGAAGAAACAGTAAAAGTCTGGGTTCACTGGTAGGATACCCTGAAGAGTATCCTGTAAATCTTGGGTCAAATGCATTGTACGGACAGTGGCAGTGATGCTGTAATGAGATGAAATAAAGATCAGGAGAACAGTGTGTGAGAACCTAGTTGAACTGGAGAAGAGCAGACAGATGTAGTTGATGGAACATAATCAGGTCTTCTGGAGAGCACTTCATCGCAGGAAACACGCTGGAGTGCTCACAGGCGCTCTCAGGAGAAGCCTTTCTCCTTCCCTTTACTGTAGTGGGAGCATAGGAAAACACTTCTCCCCTTCCCCAGCTAAACCCCCAGCACTTATGGTGCTCATTTAAAATGGAGGAAAGTTCAGTTTATTTTCCTAGGAAAACCTGAGTACTTGCCATGCTTCCCTGCCACATGCGTTAACCCCTTTCTGGGTGTTTTGGACTTAGGCTTGCCGCCTTCTCTGCTTATGCAGTTCCAGTTTGTGTAAATAATTACACTAAGGCTAGAACTCAGGTGTTCTCTTTTCTGATGAGTTTTGTAATCTTTCTTATCTGCTGCGACAAATACTTGGTTGTTTCATTACGGTGTGCGCTACTGTAGATAGTTTTGAGTGTGAATGAGCAGTTTGCCCACTCATGTGGTGCCCCAGTCAGCAGATCCCAAGAGCTCCAGGAGCACTACGTCTCTAGGAGTTTAATTTGCTGGGATATTCTGATTTTGAAACAAACATTTGTGTTACAGATAGTGACAGTAAGAATCAGGGAGTTTGATGTGCAAGGCTACAATGAGAGGTTGAGCTCTGCACCTCAGTTCTGGTTTCTAATTCCAGTGTCTGCTCAGGAGACTATACAAAGACCATCTACAGCAGCAATTAAGAGGCATCACTTCTTCTGTAACCTGAAGATTGAGGGAAATTCTTAGCACAGACTGGTTTAAGTAACTTCAGGAAGCACAAGTAACTATTTAATATCTGCAAGGCAGCTGCTTCTTTGTAACTAACTTCTTGTGGACTTGATAGCGTTGTGTTTCACATCTGCAAGCATAGCTGAGCAAGTGCTCTCTTCAAGGTAGTGCTGATCACTGTGAACTCTGAGCAGTCTGGCAGTTGGGAAGTACTTTCTCAGCTGATGTCCGTTTACTGAGAATGCATATGGATTTCTAAGGCCACATTTTTATAGCTCTTTTGTAGGTTACCGCTGGTGATGATGGGGCTTGCAGGTAGCTAGTTTCTACTCCTTCAACGTTCTTCTAAGTTCGAGTTTGGTCCTGAATACAGTAAAAATAAGGAGAGAGACAGATCATTCTGCTATTGCTAATAAACTCTCATGCTTGGTTGCAGGGGAAAATCTAGCACATTTCAAATAACGGATTTCCCTTAGGTTTCATTTCTGTCAGTTCTTCATATAGGACGGGAGAAGAGTTTTAATAGTCTGCTGCCAGTTAATTAGATTTTGGTTTCAGGCTAGAAATAACAAAGTATTTTGATGCTGCGTATTTTGGGTGGAATCAGAAATCCAGGGAAAGGAGTATATAAGCTAGCACTTCAGTGTGGAAGTCCATGAAGTCTTCTGTGTTCAGACTGCAGCTGTCTATTAGAAAGAGTTCCAAAGCAGCAAGAAGCTAAGATACTCAGCTTAAAGCTGCAGAAAGATGCCACAGTTTACTTAGCAAAATTGTGGCCAGACATGTTTTTATTGGAGTAGATGGCTAAAATAACTCTTTCCAAGAACAGTGCAGAGTGTTTTAAAGAGGGACTAGGTGGGCATTCAGACTTTTAATCTCCTAAATCTACTCCAGAGTACTATTATCTTTTGTAGATACAGTTTTGTAACTAGCTGTGCTGATGCTTTATCCTTCTTAGGAAAGGCATTTGTATTTCCATTCAACAAGGTTATAGGAATTGTTCACTATCTTCCTTAGGAAAGTGTTGTGATCTAGGTGTCCTGACAACTTCTGGATCTCTACTTGGATTTCATTAGAGCACATGGTGTAACTATTATCTCTGGATGTAGTACATAGACTGCTGGTATTTCATAATATTATTAAGATGTGATCATTCAGTTCTCTGTAGTATCTACATACTGTTATTGTTTTATTTACCAAATTTCTTGTCTATATTTGCAGACCTGTTCCAAACTACCTAGTCTGATGAAGTTGAACTTCATTCTTCAAGTGTAATTTACTCAATACAGTCTAAAATAATGATGAAAAAGAAGAGCATACCTGCAAGCAAAGCTTCCTTGGTCCTCTTTCTGTGCCAAATGATTTCTGCATTGGATGTACCTCTTGACTGTAAGTATTAACCTGCTAAATAAGTGCAGAATAATGGAAGATTAGTTAAATAATTTTGGTATTGAAAGATGAAGATAACTCCAACACAGAGCTAAACATGGAGTTTGCTCACTTCAGTCAGAACATTGTGATTATATTAACACTAATTTACTTAATATTTTTTAAAACTGTACATATAAAATGACTTCCATTGTTCACTTGAGAAAGGTCAACATAGGATCCTCAAGAATACTCACACTTTGGTATGCCTTTATTGAACACTTATTTGATGAAAATGAAGGGCAGAGAAGCCCAGTTAAATGCTAATTTTTTGTAAAATTAAGATCATATTGACAGTTTGCTGAAAACTCCCGGACAATTCCTAATTGCTGTAAAAAAAATCACCCTCATATAAGAGATTTCTGGCAGCTGATATGAGATCTAGTAAAAGATTCAAATACCCAAAATTGAGACATTGGAAGCATCTTACTTTTAATTTAGAAGGGTAATTAAGGCTCTTGTATTTCCTAAGCAGTGCCTGAAGATGGGTAAGTACCTAACATTAAGTTAAAAGCCTGAGTACTGAGCAGGGAACTCCAGCATTAGGCAGTGAGGAAACATCAAGAAGAGGGGAAATCCCAAGATCTGAAGTTCTTGTCTACTATAAGACCCTCTTAGTGGGGAACCCTGGAAGCAGCACTCCGTAGTGAAAAGGGGCAATGGTAACAGCTTGCGTTTTATAGCCCTAATAGCTAATTTTATGAAATTACTCATGCTTCAGGTTGTTATTTTCTTCTTAAGATAAGCAAGATCACATTTTCAGAAGTCAGTGAACCGTATTTCACCTCACAGTGACTATTCATTTGCTAAGCTAATTACCAGAAAAGAGAACATTAGAGCTGGAGTTAAATTGATAGATTAATATACATCAGTAAATTTGCCTGTGATTCTAATCCGCATGGCTTTCTTTAACCCCGTGTTTTTGATACCTTCCTACCTTCCATAAATGCATGTTTTTCTTTAATAGTCATTGACTAAATTGCAAATGCTCTGGTGGGGTTTTTTCTATGCATATTTACAAACCAATGACCTGTATTTCTGTAACAAGATCGATATATCTGAATTGCATCAGACTTGCTGTGCTGTGAATGCCTTTAGAGCAATAAACTGTGGCTTAGAGGGGGCTTTAGAAGTTTGATAAACGGATGTCTTATTTTCTAAACTTTAACTTTTCTCCTTAAATATTTTTGCAGGCTAGAAATAGTTTTCTAAACTCATCTTTCTAGTGTGGGAAATTGTGCACCACTCTAACGTCTTTTGTATAGGGCAACACTTCAGGTTAAATTAACCAGAAATACATCAATAGTCAAAAAATGAGCAGCCCTTTTAGATGTATTAACCCTCAATTAACTTATTCTCTACTACACAAGGTTTAATAACTTTGTTAGATCTGATAAAGTCACATACTTGAATTTTTAGCCAAAAATTATATTCATCAAAATCACATTGATAATGATGTAATTGCTTTCATAAATAACGATTAAAATGGGCTCTGGAAGAGCACCACAAGGAAAGGACTTATATTTTTTGTGGTTCTACCCTGCATACCCAGCACAGAGACTACCAGCTCAGTAGTGAGAACATACTACATTAGTTGAACCTTTAGGTTTCATCCGGATTAGCAGTTCCTATGCTCATCAGTCTCCAAGTAGGTAAGGGATGACTGACCATGTAGCTAACCAAAGCAATCTGACTTGCATTAAAACATTATTGATGTGGATATGTGTGTGCAAAATATTGAAGTAAGCAGTAAGGATGTGACAACTAAGATGATTCTTTTTTCTTTACTTATTTTTCAAACCAAAAAGGATTGCCTGTCTGTTGAGAAGAATTAGGTGCTTTCATGTTTGTAAGAGTAATTTTAGCCTGAAGCATTCTCTTTGTTCTTCCATATGATCATATGGGTGGATTGATTTTGACCGCAGTGTGAGGGCAGTGAACTCCATTAATTGTGATTTGCTGTCTCCTCAGTATCACTGTTTTGTGTCCTTGCGAGGCCAAAATCACATACCATGGTTGCCGTTGAAAAGTTAGCGCTTCAGAAAAGTTTCTCATACCGTAAGATTTGAGATAAATGTAGTAATATCTGACGCAGTAGAAATCATGGCTAGAAGTTCAGGCATCACTGCATGGGTTACCGTGCTAAATGTTTTAAATGTTTTCTTTTTAATGGTGACCAATGTACTTGTCAGAGATACTTATCTTCCCTCTCAGAAATGCTAATTTTCTTTTAACTAACAAATGTTTCTCTTTAATCTCCATTTGTCCATTCTACTGCTGATTCTGATGGGGGAATAAAAGCAAAACTTCTAGAAGAATGTAAGTTCCTGTCCACAAAAACTAGGCTGTGTGCTGCTAAAAATTAATACTGATTGTGTTGCAGATTGAATTTGTCCAGAAATGTGTGATTCTTACATTTTGTTGATCATTTGGTTTGCTGTTGCTAGATGTTTTGTGCATGCTGTGTTCAGAAAATACTACTGTACATAAATCAGTGTTCTGGTACTTTGAACAGATTGTGTGATTTTTTTGATTGTGTGCTATCTGAACATTAAAATCTTTACTCAATATCAACATGAGCAATGTTTTATTACTACTTTCAGGAGTAAAGACATTCGATAAAAAGTAAATTCATTGGAATATATGTACTCAGATACTATTTTCAATGTCCAAGTTGGAGATACTTCTATATCTTTAAAAAAACAGTGGATACAGTTATTTAAGTAGACCTCAACTTTCATGGGATCACCTAATTCAGCTCTAGTGTCATGGTTAATTTAGTAAGTTTTAAGCACAGTGCATAGCACAGGAGTGGAGACTTCAGGTCTTTGATGCGCATCACATAGAATATCCTGTATGTTGTGCAGCGTTCATGCCGTGTCACCTGTGCTTGCATTTACCAAGTAGGCATCTGACGGGTACAGACCCTGAGAACTGCCTGTGAGAGGGAAAAGCACTGCCTTCAAAGTGCCTCTCTAAAGAAATACACAAAAAGTCATCATCATGTAAAAGTGTTGCCTTTCTCTTTTAAGCACTCTCCTCTCTGCAGTGAGGAAGAGGAGCAAAACCCAGCTCTGCATGGCCTGTTCTGTTAGCTACTGGATCTCGTTATGATTCCATGATCTGATTTTTTTTTTTGCCTGGGTATTTCTTGTAGATAAGGTTTTACAGGCAGCTGGCTACCTACAGAGTACTTCATGGTAGGGAAGACTTAAAACAAAAATACCAGGTTTACAATTTTAACCGGCTAGAGTGAGGCATGAGAACAGAGTAATATTTGAAATATTTTGGTAAAGTGTCTAGAAATGAAGCCAAAGTACTAGCAAAGTGTATTGCTGGACAGACGATTTACACCATTTAGACAGGGATGTTCATGGACATGCTATTAAACTGGCTCCTTTAGATGACACTAAACTGATGAATAATGTTGAGGAAGACACTGTTCTCACTAGCTTAATATTATAAACAGTATTTTTTTAATACAGGAATAAGCAAAGGTTATGGTAACAGATTAGAAATTAAATAGGTAAACACCAACTATCTTGTCAGATGAATAAATTCTGTTTTGTGCTACTCGTTCTAGAGTACTTGATAAATCATAAATGTTAAATATTTGGTTCTCCTTGGGCACTTCACAGGATTTACTATATTTTTGGGTTTTTTAAGGAGAATCAGTACTAGACTTGTCCTGCATGTTTACTCTATCTGGAAAGTAGCTACTATTTTTGTCATTATTGACAGAGTGTTTTACTTATAACACATTTTTTACTCCTGAAAAGTAACTCCTAAAAAGCATGCTCTGTAGGTTAATTCAATATATTGAGCACAATAAATGTGTGAAAAGTTTACACTCATAGAGAATTTGAAATTACATATAATGTTTAGAAATGCAAAGCACTGCTTTTTTTTTTTTTTTTCTCCTTCTGTATGGTAAAAAACATTTTGTTTTGTTGGATATATGTCTCACAACTCTTCGTTTAGGATTTGTTGGACTTAGAATTCAAGTGTCCTTTGGTTTTGTGAAAATCTATTGAAATCTGATGTATAGAAATTACACTCATTGAAGTTTTTGTCCAAGATCTTCATCCACTGTAAATCAGCATATCTCAGTTGGAAATTAGCGTAGCTACACTGATTTACAAGAGTAGAGGGCTTCAGCCTCCTAATGCAAAGGATACTTTAATCCCACTCTTCTGTCGATGATGTGGTTGTTACTTGCAATTCTGCTTTCTCTGCTTACAAAACTGTCTCACTAATGCTTTGAAAATATTGCTAAATTCCTCTCTGTTTCTTATATTCCATAATGAAGTGTCGCAACCTCCAACGATAACTCAGCAGTCTCCAAAAGATTACATTGTTGACCCGCGAGAGAATATTGTAATACAGTGTGAAGCGAAAGGAAAGCCACCTCCTAGGTTAGTATCATTCTGTTTTAATTTTGATGGCCTAACGGCATAGGAAAACTAGGAGAAAATGGTGTAATTTTTGTAAGCTAACAAGTAATATACTTATATATATGTGCTTGCACACACAAAAACATGCACGCACTCCTACCTTTGTGATTTAAACAGCTACCAGATAGTGGTGTAAATGTGACTATTCTCATACTTGACACTTAAAGTTTTCTATAGTCATCAAGCAACTATAGCATTTCTTTTCTCCTCAAAGCTCTAACAAGAAAATAATACTCAGTTATTACAAAAGCACATAGGTAAATGCCCGTGGAAGGCACTAAGAGGCATGCTGTACTATGAACTGGATCACATTCCAGCTTTAGGGATAGTGTCTGAGAAGAATGGGTGTTGAATTAATTCAGAATAATGCTAATAAATTAAAAGCTAATGTTTTGTAAATCATTCTGTTTTAGCAGAAATATATACATATTTTCTTGGAAGTTATGTAATATGTATCCATTTTAATGATGAGTAACCTTAATTTACCAAGTGTATGCCTGAAGTTTTGGGTTTGGCAGAAATGGTAACCCTGAGTATAGATCAAATTCCTGATCAGCTTCCATTTTAAGGCTCTGGTTTGGTAGCTTGAAATCTCTGAAAACGACTCATTTCAAGATACTGACTGTCTGCCCTGGAAACAGCAGTAGCTGTGATGCATTCTGGCATTGCAAGGAACCGCTTCTGATTTCAGAGACTGAAGAGAAATGTGCATCTCTCTGCTCTCACTAGTGTTATGCCACAGCTTACTAGCGAGGTCAGCCTGTAATTGTCTATGCAGACACACACAGTGCTCCTTAAATATGCTTCTAAATAACCTGGGTTTTTTTTTCATTATTCCTTCTGGTTGCCCTGTGATCATGGTTGTTATCACGCTGGGCATCGAAATGGAGAAGGTGGAGGTTATCTGTGATACTGTCACCCTTTCTAGTGTTCTGTTAACGGTAAGAGTGCTGCAAAGTTGCTGTGTTTACCAGCATTCTAATTTATTAGGCACAATGTCATTCTCAAGGGTCTGGGTGTTGACCTGCAGGATCAGATGATTATTGTGCACTTCAGGACAACTGTATTGCTTCTGCAGATGTTTCTTTTGAATGCCTTTTTGGGGTTGGATCTACCTGAGAGAACAAGAGCCCTGTTCGTCAGAGTGTCCTGTCTGAGTCATGTGCCAGGGCTCGCTGCTGTACAGCCTCATCTTCCCCATCAAACCTATGTCTCCCTTTGTTCCCCCACTACAGAAGAAGTGACAGGATATAAGTGCAGACTTTACTAATGAGTTTCATAACCTTGTACTTAGTTTTGGTTATTTTTAAAGATATAACATCCAAATAATTTCTTTCAATAGTTAGTTTGGTCCATCAGTCTTGATGGACCTGCAAATGCAGGAACTTGAGCTGCTTCAAAGCTCTGAAGTTGAACTTTCTCAGCCCACTGTGAATTGTTTGTTAAAACAGGGTAACTTCTTATTGGTGAGACCATCTGGCATAAAGGTTTATGAATGTGCTGCTAAATCCACCCTGAGCAGTAAAGCTTCTGACTTTCATGTATCTCAGATTCAGGAGTTTGTACCACGCTTACCTTCTCATTTGAAGCAACAGTTTCCTGTATCCTTCAGTGTTATTGACAGCAGAGTATTAGAGAAACCCCACGTTCTATAGCTTCACCTGCAAGGTCATAAGAAACAGGTTCACTATTGGTTCACCATTCATGCTAGTCATAGAATCATAGAATGGTTCAGGTTGGAAGGGACCTCAGAGATCATCTAGTCCCGACCCTCCTGCCATGGCAGGGATACTTCCCACTAGACCAGGTTGCTCAAGGCCCCCTCCTAGAAACACTGCAGTGTGGTGCAGTGCTGCTGGTCAGGTCCAGTTCTTCTGCTCTGCCCCACCGCAAAGTGCAAGTAGCACGTCCAGTCCCACCATCCTCCTGCAGAAGGTCAGTGCATAATTTGAATCACTTAGGATTTGAGCTTTTCCAATACTACGAAATTTATACTTTTAGGAAGAATTCCGAGCAGTAAACATACAGAATGTTTGTGTTTATGAAGCTGAAATGTACCAAATATGAAAACTGCTGGTCAGGGCATTTGAACCTGTGAGGGCTCATCACTTCACAGGCGTTGGTCTGTACTTCTGTTTGGCCATTAACAAAGCCTAAGTAAGAAACTGGTGTTTACAGTAGTGTAAGTGGCAGACTATGAATCTTTGCTTTTTAACTTTTTTTTTTTTACTGAGTTCCAATTGTCTTCATTTTTAGTGACTGCTTTTCAAAACATCTTTTGCTTTGAGTAACACCGGTATAAATTTACTAGATTAATTATGGGCTATCAAACTGCAAAATTTCATTTTAAGAATTATGGTTATTTGTGTTAGAGTAGTGAAAAGGAATCAAACTCACCACACAGTCTTTAATTCACTTGTGTAACTTTAAAATGGCCAAACCAATTAAAAGAAATGGTCTCCTGCTGGGACCTGAGATGACACATTTCAGCCCAGAGCAAGTTTCTAAAGGCAGGTTTATAAACCATTTCAACAATAGGTTTTATAATGGAAATGCTAATGCAGCTTTAGCAATATCAGTGCTCACAGATGTTACTTTAGCAGAAAGAAAATCAGTTCTTTTCCACATATGATTAACTTCAGAATCTTTTAATGTTTTTTTTTTTTTTTAAATATTGACTTTGAAATGGCTCCTGTTAACAACTTCAGCCAAGCCTTTTATCTTAAAAATATTGCCACATTTCTTGTGTTAAAAAGTGTTCTATTACTTCATTAGTTAGTTTGGGAAGAAATCTTACTTACCTGCTAAAAAAAATACCGTGTATAACTGAAAACTACTTCTTTCTCCTTTCTCTCCATACAATCTACAAAAGGCAACTGAAGGAGAAACTTTTCTTTTTATTTTTATCATTTTAGCTTCTCCTGGACACGCAATGGAACTCATTTTGATATAGATAAAGATGCACAAGTAACAATGAAACCAAATTCAGGCACCCTTGTCATAAATATTATGAATGGTGGGAAGGCAGAAGCATATGAAGGAGTATACCAGTGTACAGCAAGGAATGAACGAGGAGCAGCCATTTCCAACAATATCGTTATAAGGCCCTCTAGTAAGTGAAACTCTTCCTATTCATAAAATGTGAAACTGTTTGGTTTGCTTATTTTCTTATGAATGTTTTGAGCTTTTTTCCCCCTGTCTTAAATATTGAATCATCAAAGTGATCATGTTAGAAGGTATTGTATAGTTTCTGATATTCAGATTTAATAATATATTGCATGTTCTCTCCAACATCGCTTAAAAAATTTAATAACCAAAGTGCTTTCCTGATTTTTTTGGTACATCTGGGTAACCTACCATGTTTAAAATTGGGCTGTAGAAATGATGCTACAATTAGAATAAAATGTTTATAACCTTAGTGCACATCATTGATGCGGACAATTTTTATTCTCTTTCTGATGCATGTACCCCATAGTTTTTATAATAGCTTTAATACAGAACAGATTTGGACCAAAAAGAAGATATAGCTAAAAAATTTTGATTAATGGTAAACTGTTTCTACTGCTTTTTATGTGATTTTTATCTCAAATCCAGTTTCCGAGCTTCTCAGCTGACAGTGTGCTATTCTCACATGTTTTAATAAAACTGTGTGTGTAGAATACTGTTCCAGGAAGGTATATTTTATTTTTCTAACTTAGTGCTTTTTTTTTTTTTCATTATTGTAGTTAAAACTTTCCAAGATATTGTTATAAAACCTTTAGTGAGTAGCCAAAATAATGTGAATCAGTTGATTATACTTTCAGCAAATAATTGCTGTACAACATGTTTTAAAGAAAACCTTTTTTCACCAGAAAACATAAAAAAGAACAAAAATTGAGATCTTCCGTAAATATCACAGGACTTAACATTCTGATGCATGTAGTTCTTTTTTTCTGGAATATTTTTCAATCCACAATTTGCATGTGTGTTAAAATTGCTTTCTATAGGATCCCCTTTGTGGACGAAAGAAAAACTAGAACCAAATCAGGTGCGAGAAGGTGATTCACTAGTACTACACTGCAGACCTCCTGTTGGCTTGCCACCACCTATAATATTTTGGATGGATAATGGTGAGTTTGTTTTTATATAGAATTAGTATAGTTTTTCTACATAGTTGATCATTGCTTACCAAGACCACAGATGGCAGAGTTTCCCTCCAAGTTAAAATTAAAAGAATTTCCGTTTCTGAAGAAACAAGCAGACATGTAGCAGACAAAAGCAACAGAGAGCTTAATGTAAGTTGTAGATTAACCCACTGGGGAAGAAGGGGAAGACAAGGGAGCTTGAGAGGAAACTTAGAAAGGTCTATATATTTACAAATCCACGAATATCGTCATGTGGAGTCTGCAGATCGTAATAATGGACTGTGTATTTTACTTGAGATAAATGCATTCTTGTTTTCCCTTAGCTTTCCAAAGACTGCCTCAAAGTGAAAGAGTTTCGCAAGGTCTAAATGGAGACCTTTATTTTTCTAATGTACAACCAGAAGACACCCGGGAGGACTATATCTGCTATGCAAGATTTAATCATACGCAAACTATACAGCAGAAACAACCCATTTCCGTAAAAGTCCTTTCAAGTAGGTATTGCATTGCCTAATTACATACTTACATAGTATTTACCCAGAATTCTCAAGTTATTTGCCAAAGTTAAGTAGTGTTACGCTAGGGAATTTTGTCATTTTAATTCTGAATAAGAAATTACATTACTGTATAAACTTACAATGTAATTGCCTGTTTTCCTGACATATAATTCATTTTTAAAGCATTTTTTCCCTTTAAAAGGCTTTGTGTTTTGAAAAACAGTTTGGAATATTTGAATAATTTAAAAATTACAGTTTAAAAAATAGTAGTTTTCAGATGGTTTTCAATATCCAGTTATTATGATTATTGTAACTATTGAAACAAATTAATCAATCATTTGATTAACTCGTCGTGGCCATATCATCACCTTTTGATTCCCAGTACTTTGGTTTATCCCTTTTTTATGCATTCTTCATGATATTCTGTTTATTTCAGTGGATTCATTGAATGACACTATAGCTGCTAATTTGAGTGACACTGATATTTATGGTGGTGAGTTACACTGGTCCCCACTGATACTCCCTGTTTCACAGTAGCGTTTAGTTAACTAACTTCACCTCCATGGCTACTTAACCTTTTGCTCCCTTTTCAGTTTCTAATAAAGGTGTCTCTTAGTGCTGGTGATAATACATACTTTAGAAAGGGACTGCACAGTGTGATCCTTTCAAATATTTCATGTTTCGGTGTTACCGTAACACATGGCTCATACAAAATATGAACTCTTAGAATAAATGAGTCCTTTCACACTGGGGCAGGTTTGAAAAATCATCGATTTGATTGCTTCTAGACTGTGTTCCTTTTCTGTGTTTTTCCTCCAATTTACCTAGTAGCTTGATATGTTCATTATCACTAGAACTATTCAGTATCACATGCTGCATAATAAATAACAACTAAGCATTTAACAGATGCACTTCACATTTAATAGCTTATTGAATGTACCATTCATTTTTAACATATTTCATGAGTGTAAAACTGGAATTAATTAAAGTCTAAACACTTTAATATTATCTGTATAAATAACTTCCTAGGGGAAAGATGAGTTTTGTTTGTCTGGTGTTTAAACTGATCTTCACATTAATCTATGTTGAATGGTGTTCTGTATATTGTGAATTAAGTCCTCCCATCTAGGTTTACATGTTCTTAGCAAGGCTGACTTTGGAGCAACGCTGATACTGTAACACTCAAGGTTCTAAAATCTTCGCTTGATACTGCGTGAACTAGAAAATGCAGGATATTTATTCTATTTCCTTTCTCCTTTTCAAATGAGGCCTTGCACATATTAAACCATAACTTACAGGAATCTCAAATAAAACAGGGACACAGAGTATTTTAATTTTCTGCATAAACTAAGATGTCATTCAGGAGCAAAAGAAATATGTACCTGAACACAGAATGATAAATCAGCTACAATTAGTGAGAACCACCATTACTGAGAAAACCACCATTTGGTTGCCTCACAACTCAGAAATACCAGAGGTAACTCTTCTAAATTTTCATAGTCTTGCAAAATGAGTCAGCAGTCCTTAGCAGTGCTGAAACTGAGTAGATAAGTTATTGCCTGTGACTGTCAACTGTGTTCTTGGCCCTGGACTGCCCTTTGCTCTCAACTAAAGTTGTTTGTGTACTAGTTTGTAGGGAATTCGTAGCACATATTATATTAAAATTAAGTGTCCTATTTATGTTAATCTGTCAGTAAATCAGTACCCTAATAAACAAATTCTGCTCACATTTTTTTAAAATTTAATAGTTTTCTGTAATGATTCAGACTGCTGCTGCACTTTTCAGCAATGCAATCCTATATGTTAAAATTTCCATAAAAGAACAGTAAAACATTACGGCAAGCACTCTGCTATTACAGAAAGCACTCTAATTCTGACTTCCATGAAGGCACATGAAATACCATACTTCAAAAGGCAAGAGAGTGCAATGTCAGAATTGGGTCTTGTATTTATAGCTTTCTGTTTACTGTCATTATTTCTTGTGGGTTAATCGACAATTCTTTAGTACCAGACTGGAGAACAGCTTGAATTAACATTGAACGTATAGTAAGAGAGAATAGAAGGCTTAACTTCTGAAAAGATGCCTCACATTGTCTAGAAAATATTGAACAAAGCCTATTGTGGAGTGTACCTCTTATCCCCTTGGTTTTTGTTTCTGAATACAGTGTTTTGATGGAAACTCTGAAGTTTTTGTTAACTTTCGGTCTTACACTGTGACTCATATCACTGATCTCTTATTCCCTGTAAAAGTTCTGCTGGAGAGTGAACAGGGGCTGCTTAGGATTAAGGCTCAGCATCCATCCATCAGGCTGCAGAGTTGCCTATGTAAAAGCTATATACAAGTTGCTCCCATCTTTAACAATAAAGTTTTTCATGTATGTGTTCAAAATTATAGCATTTAACACGTTGAGGTATGTTATGTCTGTCAAAAACCTGATTTGCTGATCTGTGTAATTGTGTAACACAATTTTTGATTAAATGGCCAATGTGGAGAAAAATCGCTGTCCAAAATGTGAGAATGGATGTACACATTTGATCAGTATTAAGGGGTTTTTTAAATTAAATTTTAATTATTTTATTTTTTTCTTGTTCCAGCAAAGCCAGTTACAGAAAGGCAGCCAGTTCTTCTAACACCAACAGGCAGCACAAGTACCAAAGTGGAGCTCAGAGGAAACGTGCTTCTGCTGGAGTGCATTGCAGCAGGATTGTGAGTTACCTTTTAGATAGTTCTTTTCTGAATGAAAATGCAGAAACAAGAGGGAAACATTTCAGATATGCTTAAAATGTTACTATATAAGCTCAGGTATTTCAAGGAAACAGAGATGTAAAATGGAAAGAGCTCTTTTAAGGAAGTTTTAAAGCGGACTATGAACCACAGTGTCGGTCTTCTCATATTCCCAAACCCTACGCACAGGATCCAGATTGTACTGTTGTTTCTTCAAAGGACACAAGCAAGAAATGCCATAGGGCAAACTTCTGCAGAATTGCACTCAGGAATCAAGGCTCTGTTTTTTCCCTAAATTTACAATCATTAGGCTCTCAAATTATATAAAAATACTTGTGAATCTGCTGGTCTAATCTGAAAAAGCTGCGTACATATGCTTGTAGTTAGTTAGTAGATCACCTGGTGGGAGTTGTTAGAACATACCTTCAGCTCCTTACATCCAATTTCTCAGTGTAATTGAGTTTAATTGGTATTTGTTTCTTTGATGCAATGCGAGTTTGCTTCTGCTGGTTATTGTGCAAGTAGAAAACAACTAAAGGGCAAATTAACTTCATGAATTATTTTCACCTTAATCAGAAAATAGATTGCTTAGTGCAGAAGTGGAAAATCTTTAGTACCTATTTCAGGACCTGTAAACATGTTTACGGTGCACAAAAGCACATAATGCAGCGTGCTGTGAGGCAGCCATGAGGAAAGCCAGTAATTGCAAGTGATGGAGCACAGCACCATGGATGTGCGTTCACTTGCATAAGTGCCATAGGGCATGCTCGTGGACAGCTGGATACAGGCACCAGTGCAGAGTTTCTGTCTCAGCTGTGATCTGCTCAGGTGTCTGCTTCAGCACCACTGGCAAAGGCACGCCTGTGAGCAGGACTAGCATCAGCTCAGGTCATCTTCATCTGCAATATAATTACATGCTTTTTGAGAACCCTGCAATAAAAATATTCAGCGATCCCAACTCCAGTAAAACAGCTGGATGAAAGCAGGGGAAAAATAGAATATTATACATTATTGGGCTTTGTGTCTTTAACCATTATGTATTTTTTAAAAATAATAATTAAATGGGGGGAGTTTACATAGTTGTCCGCAAAGGGCCAGATTCAGATCTTGTTTAAAATAACTATTCCTAATTACTGATACCATAATTAAAAGTCAACTTTGCTAGGTGTCTCTGTTATAAAATATGTGATATTACAATTGTGACTGCTAAGGGAATATTTGAGTCATTACTGTTTGAGAGAGGATATTCCACTCAGTAAGCACACCTTATACTTTCAAAATTACAAGAAATTACCACTCCATGTGTTTGGACAACTTTCAACCTTAGTGGACAACATGGGGCATAGCCAAGATTTAGACATGCTGCAGTGACAAGTTGTTATACTTGACTCAGCACTGACCGTTTTTTTTCTTGATATCTCATCAGGAATATTTCTGTCTCCTTACAGCTCTGCTGTAAGATTTATGACGTTCATGAGCCATTAGGATATTGCTCACATGAAGGACAATTACAAACTTGTCATTACCTAGAAGCTACCTTTTAAGTCACCATGAGCATCAATTTAATAGTAGAAGTGCAACAGGATTTGAAATACACTTGTATTCATTTATTAACCATCAAGGTGTTGATATTAATCAGCAGACAAATGCATTCTATAATTATTAAGCCTACGAACAGATGGCCATTGACAGTGTTAGTGAGGCTTGTCATTTCCTAGAAACAAATGCTGGCGCATTTTGCACATTTGCTGGACGTGCCCCAGAATCTGGGTAAAGGCTTTTAAAATAATTGTTTTTAAAATATATGTTCAAAAAATTAATGTATTGACCTCTCATCTTCTCCTGTCCCTAAATTCGATCTGTGCTTTTGCTTCTCCAGACCCACACCGGTAATCCGCTGGATTAAAGAGGGTGGAGAACTGCCAGCCAACAGAACGTTTTTTGAAAACTTTAAGAAAACTCTTAAGATTATAGATGTTTCTGAAGCTGACTCTGGGAACTACAAATGTATAGCAAGAAACGTATTAGGTTCTGCTCATCATGTCATTTCAGTAACTGTGAAAGGTAATACTAAACAATCATTAATACGATATTGACGATGTCCAGAATGCAAGATTGAAGTAAGTTTTCTAGGATAAAATATAGCTGAAGGGATGAATGCTAATGGCGCAAAAAACCAAACTGAGGAAATGATAGTTAAATTGACTGAATTCTACCACTAGAAGGACTTCACTATCTTTAATCTCTTTTTCTTTTTTTTAAATGTTATTTTGTAAAGCATCAAGCTAAATTTGAGATTGTACTGTAGCAGTAATGAAATAATTTCTTAGTTTCTACCAATGCTATGTTTAATTTAGATTCTTTTATTATTTGTCATTACACTGCTTCTTTCTCATTTTTGTATCTTTATCCCCATCTCTTTTTTTCATCTCCTTGTGATGTTCTCCATCTTTTCTGCTCTCCATTCGCATAGCCCAGATTCTTTATCTTCTCTGCTTTACTATTGTCTTATACTCTTTTTCCTTTTTCTCTCTTGATTGACACTTCTGGTTTTCTATCTTCTTCATGGTTTTTTCCCAAGATTATGTCTTTCTAGTTGTAAAAACACTTACAGTATGTTTGTCCAAGTAAGTATGTTTTGAAACAAAAAAACTGGAATGACAGCTAATTAGTCATTGAAATAATCAACTGTAGTGCTTACTTTGCATGCTAAATAGCTATTTATTTTGTTGTAGACCTGAATCATTTTATGATTACATTTAACCTCCTTTTTAAGAGCTGAAGTTTAATTTTCTGTTTTCATCTGTGCATCAATCCAGAATCTGAAATTGAATTGCAAGATCTGATAACATATCGTATTTGTGGTTATTTATTGTAAAAGAGATGGAGGCATAGATGAGTATCTTTTAGTAAGGACATTTTGATCTCTGTGTTTTCAGCTGTCTCAGGTAAACATCTGGCCCCACTGCAATCACCCATTGACTTCAATGAGACCAAGGATTTTGCCATTTCTAAATTTCACCCTTGATGTGAAATCTTTTTATGTAATCAAACCTAAATTCAGTTCTAACTGCCTAACTACTGTGAGCATAGATATCTGAAATTGTTCAAAAGAACCACTCTGGTCTCGTCAGATGCCATACTCCGATAATTTTTGCTTTAGGAAAGGCAAATTAGATTCATAGCAGGCAACCCTAAATGCAACAAAGAACTTTTTGTTGCTTATCACAGAATATTAATGCAGCGATTAACCTGTAACTCAGTTTAGCCAAAGGATAACCTAGCAGTTAATCATTGAGTATCACATACGTAAATTAAAAAAAAAAAACACTGTAAGTCTATATTTATACACACTTTGTTTGAATTATCTTCTGGTACCATGACTGTGCCTTATGATTTTCTGTACATAATTTTAGAAAAAAAAAATGCTCTGTTTCTCTTTCTAACCCCAGCTGCCCCATACTGGATAACAGCACCCAGAAACTTGGTCTTATCTCCTGGAGAAGATGGGACATTGATCTGCAGAGCTAACGGCAACCCAAAGCCTACTATAAGCTGGTTAGCAAATGGCGTTCCCATAGCAAGTAAGATTCTTAATTACCTTACGAGGGGATGAGTAAGAGAATATTAGCAATACCAGGGCATTTTTATCAAATATAAAGGAAGGCCATGTATTTGAGGAGGTTTTGCCTACTAAATTATAAATAAAGTGATAAAAATACCGTGGTTCGTAAAAGTAGAACAACAAAATATGGCTGTAATGTGCTTGAGAGCACTAAAATCGTACGTGACTGTACTCCTGGTTATTTTGTGTAGTGTTCTGCTGGTAGTATCCTCATGAAGATGGGGCCATAGTGAAAAAGTTGAGCCATGCCCCTTTCACTGGGATATTGCTGGGGTGTAATTTTTACCATTCCATTACCGTGGCAGTCGTGTTTGCTAGATCTCTCCTTTCCTGCCCCACTGCAACGCTAATTTTGTCTAGCAATCGTAAAGGTGACATGAAACGTCAAGTCCTCACATCTGTGGATGTTCAGAGCACTTTTGCAGGATTTGCAGCATAGAGCGTGTTTGAACCTTCCAGGCTTCAGCACTAAAAAAGCAGCAACAGCAAGGCTGACTGAATGCGTCAGCAAGTGCCTGGCAAACAGCTTGTGCCAAGTAGGTGTCGAAGAAAGGGAACCCCTAAGGCATTGCAACAGCTGTTTCTGTGTGCATGGGTAAGAAAAGCAACCCCGAATCGGTGATTGAGTCACTTAATTGTTGCAGTATTATGACTGGCAACACTGTAGGAGAGACACAAGAGAGCTGCCCTGTATAGCACTGCTTTACTCGGGGAGAACTTGCTGGAGGAGACTGCAGTGTGTTGTCAGTTGGGTTTGCACTCGGCGTAGCTTGTACTGTAAGGTCACACTTGGTTATTCTACCTTTATCCCTCCTCTTTCGCAAAGTGATATTATAGAAACAGACAATCTACCCTGTTGACTCCCGAGAGAGAATGTGCTGTAAAATACTGGTCTGTGCTGACCTATTGAAGGTATGACAAAGTAACTTAGAGGAGTTGCAGGAGATGTTTAAGTCTGTTGATGAAGGAACTGTCATGGAGTTTGGGACATGGAGGAGGATTCTTGACAATGAGAATCTAGGCAATAGCAACAGGTAAACGAGAACTCTCATTAAATATATTCAAAATATTTAGGATACAAGAGAGATTAAAGTGCACTGGACAGAAAAATATGCAACTTTGTGGGGAACGGTAAGGGTATATATCAAAACAGAAATGTATTTAGCAACGAACCTGTTTCAGAAATCCTACTTAAAAGTAAGTTGAGATGTAAGATGAGAAGTTTCCATTGGCTAAATAACTTATGTGAGCTAACATTAACCGCTTCATCAAACACCAGTATTACAGCAAAACAGAAAAACACAAATGTAATTTTGTAATGTATATATTGTACATAAATATATAATAATGCATGCCTTATAATCAAAGTTTGGTTCCTGTCCTGCTCTTTCTTTTCTGGGTTTTTGGTGGTCTCATCTTCCTTTCTATTTTCTGTGTCATCATACAGGATCCTGCAACATTGAGGGAAGTTCATAGAATCATGGAATGGTTTGGGTTGGAAGGGACCTCAAAGATCATCTAGTTCCAGCCCCCAGGCCGTGGAACTGTGATTTACATTACCGTTTTGTTTGTTTGTTTTGAGGAGATTTTTGTCCTCCTGCCCTGATAGTTTAACTCTTCTTTTCAGGCCTCCTGACTAGTTAAATCTTTTTCACCTGGCTCTGAGATCCACCTTTGCCTCTCAGTGTGTCCTTGTCAAAGCGGTAGGACACACCGTTCAAATGATGGACAAGTACCTTTTCCAGGAAAGCAATGACGTGTGTTGCATTCTTGCAGGATAGCAGTAAAACATTAAGAAACAGAGAATTTTCAGAATTAGCTGCAGGGTGCCACTCAATTTCCCAAATACAAGGGCAGCATATGCTGGCTGGCTGGCTTTGAGGAAATCAGTACACAGAGTCTTATTGAAGGGAACTCAGTAAAAATTAAGATACTTTAATTAAATTACCCACTCAACCTCAGTAGAAAAAAAATAAAAGAGAAGAACACAGGAAATAAATAACTGGGCAGCTCAGCCTTATGTTAAAGGTCACTTTCACTGCTGAGAAAGCTGAAGTTTTATTGACCTTAAATATTTAAGTGCAAGTTGATTGGATGCTCCACTACATTGAGTCTGTCAGGACGTCTAAAAAGGAGAAGCACTGCAATCACAGGGAGTGCAGTTCTTAAGATTCTTGTGATTCTGTATTATTCTGAGTTATCAAAAGCTGGTCTGGAAACTACAAAGTACAGTGTGCCTTTTTTACTTGTTAGTAAATTACAGAATTGAGCCCCTCTTCTTCCAACCGAATGATTAGTAAATCACTGTAAAAGGAAACTAAAGCAGCTGTTTCAGCTTCAGGGCAGTGCTGAGAGAGCTACACCCATGGCAGGGTTTCAAAGAAAAAGAGCTACATTAGAATTTCAAAGCCCTGCTGTCATCGTATATCCCACAATGTGCCTCCTGTGGCCCAGTAATCTGTTTGCAATACTTTAATTTTCTATTGGAAAGCACAACTGGGAGATGCTTAATTCTTCTGGTTTTGTTTTTCTATAATAGAGTCAGACAAGGAAGGGGGAACGTTGAAAAAAGAACCATTCGTCCATATCTCAGTCCAAGGCTGAGGCTTAAATACCGATAAGGAAAGGGGAAGAATACAGAAAAATGTAATGCCTTAAGCACCTATGAAAAAAAATATTCAATGGTGTAAATTTTGTTCAAGATTATATTAATCAGGGTAAAAAAATATTTTTAAAGGAACAGTTTTAGGTTTCTTTGAACTATTTTAATTAATTTCCTTCAGCAATAATGCTTAAAAGAAGAATTCCAGCACATGTGAATAGAAAGCTGCTTCAGACACGCTGGAGTGATAAGGACCTAACCTCCTAATGTTTACTCACAGGAGTAATTTGAACTCACATGCACAGTCCCGTTGAGGTCAATTAGAATTACTTTGGCAAGTAGCAATTGGAAGTTGAGGCCATGACTCTTCCTTGCCTTGTGCTTCAATTAACACTGCAGATCTGCATTATTTATACCGCTGCATAATCTATTGTGCCTTACTGCTTAGATATTCAGCATGGTTTTACAAAGGGGAAACCATGCATAAAATATCCCAACTTTTAAGAAAGTAACAACCCAGATTAATTGGGAAGGGGAAACACTTTGATAATTGGACTTCAGAAAGGCATTGCAAAGACCACACAAAAGACTAATTTATTGGTTCACTGGTTTATAGTTCATGATGAGCTATTAAATATTAAATACACACACTTAGGTTTATACAAAGTAGTGCACTGAAAGGCACTGTTTATCTTCTTTCGACGTGTTCTTCGCTTGTTTGTATCACATTTCACATTGAATCTTAGGGTTTAGTTACTCTCCATTAGTAGTCACATTGAATTTAAGGGAGAAACATTAGCCCTTAGATTTCCTTCATGAAAGGCCTTGATAATCCCTGGCTCAGAGATTCATCATCCATCGTGTTCTCTGTTAGTACACACACAAGCTGTTCACCACAGCCAGGAGAGGGTGGGGAGAAATCTGCTAGACTGATGCCCCAAGGAGTTCAGCCTCAGAGAGGAGAGGACTGCCAGGCCAGACATTGATCCACTGCTTCTCCTGTCATTCTATTGGAACTGTGCATCTGGCCTAGGAACTGCAGCAGATATAAGAACCTTTTATGATTAGGTTTTTTTTGTTCTGCAGAAGATAGTCAAAGGATGGTCATGGCTACTGCAGGTAATAATAACCTGCTGACCCTTTGGAGGGAATACCGTATACTAAAATACTATATACTATATACTTTGGAGGCAACACACAGGAAAATATTTTGCTGAGGAGCAAGCGAGATTGCTAAGAAAAGGAAAAGGGCATCTTCTTCCTTGTCCCATCTCTTCCAGAATTAAGTCTTTGTCAGTTCACTGTAAGGGGTAGAGTAATGCAAAACAGGTTTATTAAAGTTTCTTGGTTTTCTTGCTTAGGTTCAGTCTTGGTTTGACCCTATAGATACTCAAGTGTCTGATGCACTTATACTGCCCACCCTTTCTATTTCATCACTAGTTTTGTGTTCAACTCCAAAAGCTTCCAACCTGCCCTCAACCCCCCCAGCCCCCAGCCCACCACCCCCCGCCAAAAAAAAGAAAAAAGGATTCTAGTCACATAACGTTCTCTAAACCCATAATATGAGCAGATATGTGAGTGAACAGGTCTCTCTTGTGTAATAGCCCCTGATTTGGGCTTTCAAATGTTATGAGGAAAGTGAGTTACAGCCAGAGGAATGTTAACTGGATGTTCATCCATCAACCATATGGTTTATCATCTACAGAAAAGCAGGAGGTCCCTCCATAAGGGACATACCTTCTAATCAATCCACCTCAATGACTGTACACTGGATGTTCTATCACATTCTCCTGTTGTCGTAGATAATCTAATCTGAAACCAGATGTTCAAAATTATGCAAATAATTCCTAAAAAATCCAATTTCAGTAATTCAATTGTAGTTATTTTTAACTACAGAAAGACTTTTCTAGTTTTGAAAACAATTAGTATATTCATAAATTACTTATAAATGTGAGTTTTTGCAAGAATAAGCAGGTCAAGAAGAATGATGGGATACTTCTAGCAGAATTTACTATAATACAGATGTTCCTGTGATCCTGTCAGAACTTGAAAAGCACACATGAGCATCGCTGTACAAGGACCATATGTTTCTACATTCATACCAGAAAAAATGCACCTAACCTTCTGTCTTTGCTTTCTTCATATATTTCCACAATAGCAGGGTCTTCAAAGCTATCTCTGAAGTTAGAGTTACTGAAACTCATGGCTTAAGAGCCAGTTCAATAGTGATCTCATGCACCCATTTACATTCACTATTATTTGAGCACAGATTTAAGGACGGAATTATAGTAATAGTAGAACTACAACAGCGAATGTTCAGTATAAAAATCTGTCAGAGGAGAAGAGACAGAGATCGCCAAGATCTATAGTTTATTGAGTTCTAATCAGTAAATTTAGTTTTGTAAAATATTTAATGGATGGATTGTTGTTCAATACTAAAAGTCAGTATGAGATACAAAGATTATCATGTACGCTTACTGTAAGTATCTTAAATATAACACGCGTGCAAAGAAATGTCACCCATGCATCAATGTTTGGTGTCAGGAAAGGGATCTCTCAACTTCAAGGGGTAACCTTGAGAGGTGCCCACTCTCAAGGGGAGATCGCTGCTATGGAGGGAGAGCTCAATGGGCCCGGATGGCTGCAGAGATTTATAGCGTAAAGTGGTGGATTTGCAGTCAGATTTTCTGCTGTGCTATTGCAATTTCAGCCACTTGTCAGCTAAGTCTCCAGCCAAAAAGTTTTTGAGTTTGGTGCTGAGTCCTCATTGATACCTCACACAATAGGCTTAACTTTGATTACACCTACTCTGCCTGGGCCAAAGTTCAGCTAGTTCAAACAGGAGGAGTGCATCCATCACAAAATTTAAATCAAATAATTGGCTCAGTATCTTTGAGAAACCGATATTCTGCTATTGATGCAAAGTGATAGCTCAGCTTTACTGAAGAAATGAGTGACTAAGCACTGCAACACTGAAACAACAGATTTTGTGTTACTACATTCTTCTTCCAACAGTCAAATATGGTCACTGTGAATGCATAGAAGGACTGATTGCTTTTGATTCATAACTTTGATTTGCTAAAGAAGATGCAGGCATCTAAAGACAATGAATATTTCTGCTCTTTTCTAAAGAGAAATTATTCTCTGCTTTTACCGTGTTTTTCTGTGACATTTTACTGATCCAGGTAAGATTAGCTCTTGCACATGCCAAAGATTTATGTGTTCTCATTGATACGGGAAAAGCCGTCAAGTCGCTTTGTCCCTTTCTTTTCCAGCTTGTTTTCAGCCAGAAAGAATCTCTAGTAGAACATCTGAGGATGACACCAATGTTATAGCATAGCAACAAAGAGACCCAGGGAACTGCAAGCTGGTCAGCCTCACCTAGATCACTGGGAAGGTGATGGAGCAGCTAATTCTGGAAACCATTTTCAGGCTCATTAAGGCCAAGAACAAAATCAGGAGTATTTAGCATGGCTTCACCAAGGGGAAGTCATGTTTGACCAACTTGATACATTTCTGTGAAGAAGTGACTGGCCTGGTAGATGAAGGGAATAGTAGTGGGTATTGTCTACCTGGACTTCAGTGAGGTCTTTGACACTGTCTCCCATAAGATCGTCATACATAAGCTGTTGATGTATGGGCTGGATAAGCAGACAATGAGGTGGATAAAAAATGGCTGAATGGGTAGGCCCAGAGACTGGTGGTCAGTGGCACAAAGTTTAGTAGGAGGCCAGTAGCGAGCAGTGCACCCCAGGGGTTAGTCCTGCTTAGCATCTGCATTGATGATCTGGCTGATGGGACAGAGTGTGCCCTCAGTAAGTTTGCTGATGACACAAAACTGGGAGGAGTGGCTGATACACCAGAGGGTCATGCTACTATTCAGGAGGTTCTCGCCAGGCTGAAGAAATGGGCTGACAAGAATCTAGTGAAGTTCAACAAAATGTGCAAAGTCCTGCACCTGTGGAGGAACAATCCCATGCACCAATACGTGCTGGGGGCTACCCAGCTGGATAGTAGCTAAGCAGAAAAAGGACTTGGGCATCCTGGTGGACCTCAAGTTCACCATGAACCAGCAAAGTGCCCTTGTGGCAAAGAGGCTAATGTTATCCTGGGCTACATTAGGCAAAAGTATTGCCACCAGGTCAAGGGAAGTGATCCTTCCCCCATATGGACACAGTTCTGGGCAACTGGCTCTTGATGGCTCTGCTTGAGCAGGAGGCTGGAGCAGTGGACCTCCAGAGGTCTCTTCCAGCCTCAACAATTCTCTGTGTGTGAGTGCAGCAGCACATGCTTAAGATCATTAAAACAGCTAGATGATACAGCACCTAGCTTTTAGGGCCTGGTCCTGCAAAACACAGTGTGGTACACAGGAAAAGATGTGTGGGTTCTGTTGGTGTTTCCTGGAAGGAGGAGGCATGTCAGAAGGCAGACTGTTGAATAGATGCCAGTCTCAACAGGGAGCTTTCTAAAATCTCTGCCCTTCAGCATGCAAGTGGCTCGACTAGTCAAACGGAAGCACTGACTAACCTGACACTTCCCTCCGTCTGTTTTTTTTTCCAGTTGGAATCCACAGCTTGAAGCCCTGTTCTGAGAACAGGCACCTACCTCCTTTCCTTCAGATAACTAGTGAGGGATACGTCTTTTTTTTTTTTTTTTTTTTGTTTTACTTAAATACAACAATGGGAAGGGAAGATGCTGCCCTTCTTTGTATGTGATAATTTAACAGTTAGATCATTCTTTCAAGAGCCAGTTCCTTCTTCAGTCATAGAGGATTGAACTAATGGCTTCCATCTCTCTGAAGGGGCCCCACCATCAGCCTGTAAGGTATGAGGTATGGGAGTGTGTGAGGAGGAGAGTCGGTGCACCTATGAAAGATACATCTGTGTGCAGAAAGTGCTGCAGGATTCAGAGGACATGGGTGGAGGGAAGCCCTGAGCCTGGGGCAGGAAGTAGCCGTGATTGGAACAGCCGTGGGCACATCGCCTACCTCCTGGGACGGCGGTTGGGCTTATTTTCCATTTAACAGTGATTTGTATGCAGGAACAGACCACTCTTCACAGCTGACTGGCCTGCCTGCTGGGCTACTCACCTGCTCCAGCTATTTTCAGTCCATGAGTCTCTTAATGAAAATGGCATTTGCATAGACTAGGAAACAATGTGAAACATGGAACACAATAGGATGTAAAGCAGAAGAGGAGAAAAGTAAGTGCCAGCAATCCCAAAGTCCAGAGAATAAGCAGTTAAAATTCCAGTAGTGCCCTTTTCTTCCTTTCTGAAATTTTTGAATTTGTGATATTGGTTTGAACTCAGCGATGGAAGAGTTAAATACAGAGTTGAAAACTCATCTTGAGGCTGCTGTTTGGAAATGGGTATAATTATTGACATGCCAAATTGCTTCAGAGTTCACCCAAGATGGAAATACCCTTCAGAAGGAGCACAGGACTGTGGGCCCCTTTGTCTGGTTTCTCCTAGATAATTCAGTAATAGATGCTTACTTCAGTAGATTTGAGAAAATGTAGGAGAAATTTCTCCATTTTCTTTACAGATGAGTGCTGAGGCGTGGTCTGAATCAAAAGGCTTTGCCTCTTATAGAAAATTGTTGTTAATTTACTTAATTGATCTTTTCTATGACTCCAGAGAAATGAGAAATGATTTTACATGAAAATGTCTTCTGCAAATATACTTATTTTCTCTCAAGCTCCAATAAAATATGAAGGTGTCAATTTTGACGATGTATCAATGGTGCATTTATTTATGCATATATGCATTTATTTTTAATATTAATATATCAATAATTTTATCATCAAGTTTCAAGATAAATAATATATTGATCTGGTTTTATTTAGTATTCTCCTAAAATATTGAACTATACTTTGTGCATTTTTATGCAGTGTGATGTTACAAGCTAAGTTTTTTCTCCACTGTACCTCTTTAACTCCATCCAGTTGTATGATAACCAACACCTATTATTCTTCAGTATATCTTAAGAGTTTTATTTTCAGTTATATTCTTGATTATTCTGGGATGCAAGAGTTGTTTGTCAGCCCAAGCTACTAGAGAACAGTTGAGGAAATGGCATTGTATAATTTTTACATAGGGGAAAGAGTGCCACCTACTGAGTTACTGTCACTGCTCTCCTGAAGACTGATTCTTGATTTTGTGTTACTGTGAGATGGTTTTCAACCGAGTAAGGCTATTTTTATATTTGGAGAGTTATTTACGGTATAACAATGGGTTTGAAAAGCTGAAACCTTGAAGTCACAGAGGACTCTCTCATTCTAACAACATTGTCTCCTGACATTCAGAAATACTTCCTTGTTTTTCTAGATGCTGTCTGTATTTGCCTGAATCTTGCCATGTCGGTATTTTTCCTCTGTATTGCATGCAAAATATGATCTCAGCTTCACTTCTCATAAAAAAAACCTCAAAAATGGGATCTCTACCATCCTGAGTTAATATTGGTAGAACTGGAAGAACTTCCTTAATCGTATTTAATTTATATTGAAATTCATATCATAGCCAGCGAACTGTCACCCAGGAAAACAGAAGAAAGGGTATATTGGTCTTTCAAGTTATTTCTTCTTTTCAGAAGTATAAAACATACAATCGAACAGCAGCTTAGAAAAAACTATTTTTTTTTATTTGCACCAACAGTAGCCCCAGAAGATCCCAGCAGAAAGGTAGATGGTGATACCATTATTTTCTCACACGTGCAAGAAAGGTCAAGTGCTGTCTATCAGTGCAATGCTTCTAATGAGTATGGATACCTGCTAGCAAATGCCTTTGTGAATGTTCTGGGTAAGAAACATTTTATATTTTCAGTTTTCTTGGATATTCAGTTGTCTCCTGCTACTCCATGGATTGCATGCTCAAGCCTTGCTTGAGATCTTTGGTGCAAATGGGCGTATTTCCTGAGCCCTGTAAGAGGCAAGGGTATACATACCTTGTTTTATCTGGGATATTCCTGAATTTTGCCTTCGCTGTTCCTAGGTAAGAAGGATAGTTGTGAAAGCTGGAGAAAACTTGGATGAAACTTTATCTCTTTTTTTGTATTTGTTCATGTAAATCAAGCAAATGGAAGCATAAGAAATAAGGCAGGAATTAATATTCCTTAAGTTAGTATAATTCAGTACACTTTTCACTGATTGTAGATGTTTTGGGTCAGTTAAATCCTCTAAATTCCTGTTGCAAGAGGACATGATTATGCATTTGTCTTGAAGGCCTCCCAAGAATGTGTTTCTAGTTACAAGGTACTGCGGCTTCTCCAATTCTACTTACTGAGTTTAGCAAAGCTAGCAGCAAAATCCTGGGCAGAACGGCCTCTAGCAACTCTCTACAAGAGCTGGCAGATCTTTTGATTGAGAAACACTATCTTTTAAATGAAAGATGATGTAGATGTTTCACCAAAAATACATCTTAGCTGCTTTGTGCCTGTAGATTTGAGCAGAATTATGTAGTTCAGTCTGTTCCCAGGACTTTCTCTTCTTGAAGTATATTCTGATTTAAATTTTCCAGTTAAAATCATTGCCTTTGGTGCCCATCCCTGCTGCTTGTAAGCAGGGAAGAAGCGTTTGTTTTTCACAAGATAATTCTCCTACATTTACATTTCCTCAGGCTATTTGCAGTAGGATGTATCTGGACCGAGGCTGAGACCAAGAATCGCTTCAGAGAAGGATGTTAACATGTAATTCTTTAGGCCATTCTTGATGTCTCTGTATTTTATATTTGCATCTTTGTATCTATATCCAGATATCTTTGTCTTTTCAGCTGAGCCACCAAGAATCCTGACCCCTGCTAATAAACTGTATCAAGTCATCGCAGATAGTCCGGCATTGCTAGACTGTGCTTATTTTGGCTCACCTAAGCCTGAAATTGAATGGTAGGCTATAGTTGTTGTGCTTAAGTTATGTAAAAAGAGACAGTTATATCTGTGGAAACAAACATTTAAAGGTTTAAAACTGTTTTTACTCTATTTACAATTTTTAAAAAGTGTATTTTTAAATATATCCTGGTTACAATACACTGATACAGTCTTACATAGACTTAATGCAACCACAGTTATCCCTAGAGCGTCAAGTTTAAATTTCATTTTGTGTTTCTGTCTATATTTTCTAATGTGACAGTCCCAGAATTTGCATTTTCTGATCATAAAATACAACAGAATTTAACTATGGTGTTGGATAATTATATTACTTTTTATATAAAGGTTTAAGGGAGTGAAAGGTAGCATCCTGCGTGGAAATGAATATGTTTTCCATGATAATGGAACCTTGGAAATTCCAGTGGCTCAAAAGGATAGTACTGGGACATATACATGTGTAGCAAGGAATGAATTAGGAAAGATACAAAACGAGGTGCAGCTGGAAGTTAAAGGTAAGAAATGAATCATTCTTTCATCACGTGTTAGTAAGAATTTCAGACTTTCTAAATATCTAATAGTCATTTTAAATTTCAGACCCAACAATGATAATTAAACAGCCAGAATACAAAGTGGTTCAGAGATACGGCCAAGTTTCGTTTGAGTGTATAATAAAACACGATTCTACCTTATTACCAACAGTTATATGGTTGAAGGACAGTTCTGAACTGCCAGATGATGAAAGGTATGGACAAAATAAGTTTTCCTTTCTTTTTGATTTTCTAGTTTCTTTTGTCTGCTCCTTTTCCTGATCTTTTAAAGGAACATATCAACCTATTGATGTTTTCCAAAGATGACTCATAAACGTCATCACTATCCCTGAAGGACTTCCCTAGTGTGGTGAAAATACTAAGATAGAATTCAAAATAAAATGAGATGTAAAAACTTTTTAGCTGTGGACATTGAACATATATATATCACTTGTAGGGAGAAGATAACTGCCATAAGGAGCCAAATGGAGAATAAAAGACTATTTTGGTCTAGATCACAGATAATTAAAAGTTATTTGAGTATATTTGGAAAGAAAAGCACATGAGGGTAGCCAGTTACTGTGGGAAGATGGTCAAGAGCAATGTAGAAAAGACGGACATAGTCCCATGGCTTACATTGCTGTCTGGGTCTTTGCTGAAATACACAAATATACGGGATTTGATAATGTCTTATGCAAGTTTCTTCTAACAGTACCAGTTATTGAAAAATCAGTGGCTGAATCTGTTGTATTTACAGGTTTCTAGTTGGTAAAGACAACTTGACCATTATGAATGTAACTGATAAAGATGATGGAACATACACTTGCATAGTTAATACTACTCTGGACAGTGTTTCAGCAAGTGCTGTGCTTACTGTTGTTGGTAAGAATACTCTCGAACTTTATGATAGCAGAACTGTGTTTAATTACTGTTAAGTATGAAAACAGTATTACATTTAAAATGAAAAGCACAAACATAGTTTCGTTTTCTAGGACAGAACAAAAGAAATGTTGCCTATTTGTAAATGTGTTTCATTTTTTAAAAAAATACAGTTAAACCCTAAATTTGCCCTTGAATCAGCTACTTAAAAAATGGTCCAGTAGCTACAGGACACATTCAGTTTCATGCTGTGTAGGATTATATTTCATTTATTTTTTTACCTATTCACACCTGAGGTAACACAGTAGATTACATATTGCAGAGTATTTAACCATCAATATATTATCTCAGGAATCTCTTTTGCAGCTAAATTGTGCTTCAGAAAGACTGAGTATGGTTGGTTGGTTGACTTTTCAAAGATTTTCTTTTCAAATTAGTTCTCTCTGATTGCAGATTATAAAATATATTACTGCCTCAAAATACGTTATTGATCCTTCTTGCAACTTGTAAGAAAATTTTAAGTAGATGTCATGACTCTTACTCACATTCATGCTGAGATTCAAAGTCAAGTATGCTTGTGTTTTAAAATCGTGTTGTGATCACATGCCTGCCCAGGAATGACATAAGCCAGGCATATAGTACTTCTTTAAAAGTTTTTACAAGATGGCTTACTTTATTTATTTCTTGATCCGTCCTCATTTTTAAAATGGATAAAATATACAAGGATACTTTTATAACTTTTCATTTTAAAATTACCAATGTATTGTTTAAAACCAACCATTTAGTCTAAGTAAGTTAACTTTTCATTGCTTCTAATAATTATAGTCTTTAACTACCTGCAGTATTCTGTTTCTTTGTCTACTAACTGATTAAATCCTTTATATTAATGTTCTTTTCAGCTGCACCCCCAACTCCAGCTATCATTTACGGTAAACTAATACGAAGTTCTCTTTCTACATCATCCACCGGATGTATTTCTCATTTGCCTATTGCAAAGTGCAACATCTTTACTTTTTTTCCCTTTTTCCTGTGTGCGTGTGTGTGTGGTTTCATCCCATTTCACCACCTGCTTCATTATTGGAGTACTGGACTTTGGAATTTTACAGTGCAGGCTGCTTTGTATTTTAGAGAATAAATTCTTTTCAGATGTAAATTATTTTTAATAAGGGTTGGTTACAGTGTGATAATGTTTTCCTCACTGTAATGCAAATTAGTTATATAACTCTATAATAAATGAAAGTTCTAAAGGGTAAATCCAACAGTTCATTGAAAGCTATTTCACTATCAAAGAACTTGCACCAACCAAATTATGGTATGTTTTTACATTGATTTTGATGACAGCTTTGTAGGCTTCTTGTACTTTATTTCATAGTTACTCTTCATTTAGCTTCACTCACTGTATTGCCAGTTTGATTTATGATTGATGAAATTTCTAATGAGGATTTTAACATTAAAGCTGAAATTCCCCCCTAAAAACTATGTAGCCTTAAATTTGTCAGTGTACAGCCTTTAGCATTTTTTTTCTAAATTTGGGTTTTAAAATGCAATATAATATGCCTAAACTACTTTTGAGTGTCTTAAGCACTTCCATGTAAATCCTGTCACGTTCAGCAAAAATGCTTATGTATTCTTAAGTGAGCCTACTCATTAGTCCTGATTTTTGTGTAACAAATCATATAATTAATTATTTTCAGCAATTTGGTATGGACAATTACATCCTTATGCGTTATAAGGATGTAGAGTAATGGCTTGTGTGGTATGTCAAGATTTTTTAAAATTACATTTTAAAATAAATTTTGAATTAAAAAATTTAAAAATCAGTGACTTAACAACTTACAATTAGTTTCTCCTTGAACTATACTTGTTTTGAATTCACAGACAAAATATTTGTAGTGATTCTAGAAAAGCTTCTTTGATGTGAATGCTTCTTTATTTTCCATGTTCTATTAAATGTTGTTAGTTACAATAGATAACCACCCATAATAATTCAAAGATAAACTAAATGTGCATTACATAACTCTTTGCATCTCATTTCATTACATTATATTGCAGTGCAATCAGATGTAGATAAAATCAGATACAGATTCTTGTTAATGTCTAGAATTTTCCAGATACATCAGTTCTCCATTTTATCTCTGTTTTGTAACAACTGCATGCTAATGGTCATTAAGTCATGCTTACGTAAGTGAGTAGACCTGTCCTGCTGTATTTGTGGAATTCTTTTGATTGGAATGTAAGGATTTTTTCAAAGATGAAACTACCTATTCTATTTTGATTATTTGCTTTGTGTTCATTTGATTTACAGCTCGGCCAAATCCACCCTTCGACTTGGAATTGACAGGTCAGCTAGAAAGAAGTGTTGAACTCTCTTGGATACCAGGAGATGAAAATAACAGTCCCATTACAAGTATGTTTGTTTGTATTATGTTAATAATCTATTGCATTACCTTAACTGCATTATATTGACTGTTCTCAGATTCCAGAGAGTTCTGAGATAAGTTTTGTGTGCCGCGTGGAAGAATGGTAAATTCCTTTGCTACAGTTATTGACATAACAAAAATTCACTGAGCGTCCTCTACTGTACTTACTTACTGCCCTAAAGAGCTGAGTTTGTGATCCAAAAACCTGTGCTAGTTAACACAGAAGTTAACATTGATAGGAGCTCTGTCTGACAAGGTCCAGTCTTAGGAGTGTAGACTTGTTCATTAATGGAATGTTTCTGAAGGAGAGGGATGCTAACATCTGACATTAACCCTTTCCTGATTCCCGTGAATTTGAAATAGCACCAGTACCGATATCTTTAGAGATTATCCATCGCTGCTGATACAAAGGCTTATTTTTCATGAAAATATAAGGCAGATAGTTTTTCTGGTTTGTTTTCTAGTCCAGAGAGTTGAAGAAATAAAGCTTGTCCATACAACAGAGGAAATAAACATCTGTACACTTCTGATCTTAAATGCTGTTATTCCTCCCAGTAGAACATGATGAAAGACACTTGCTTATATTGAGAAGAGAGGCTGGAGGGGGAATTTAGGAGGAAGGAAGAAGGATGTTACCGTTTGTTGTTCAAAAAATAGTAAGCTCAGAAAGATTTGTTGGGGCAACTTTTCCATTATGAGCAACTTAATGTAATTCTTTAATTATTTATCCAGTGTATTTTTAGTTAATAACTGCCACAAGTTACCACAAGCAATGTACACGTTATATTTGGAATGAATGAGTTAGGCTGACTTACTGAGGGTTGCTCTCCAGGGTCTGATGCTGGTCAGTGTCAACACTGAGCACAAACCATAAGAACCAAGTATCTGGAAAGGAAGTTTTGAAAAACCAGATTTTCGCAAATTTCAGAACACATCAAAGGTTCTGATTGCTTTTCAATGAAACATCAAGGGATTTTGCTGAAGTTGAAGTGTTACACTTTCAGACTCATCTATTGGCTAGTAATACACTTTGAAAAATATAATACAGAGAAGTTTAATGTAAACAGTAGAATTGTATTTAAGTTACAGCTTATTCTTACACTCTTGTTTCAGTAGTTTTTTCAGACCAGAGAACACAAGTCTTGCCTTTCTATAGGAATGATATTACTCTGTTTCAAAAGAGATGATGCTAGGTGGTGTTGGCTCGTGTCAGAGTTTTTCTAGAAGTGAGATATTGCAAGCACTCTGATGCTGGAAATTGAACTCTTCTGACTAAATGATGCTGGTTTTAATTATGATACAATTTCTATTGCTGCATGATCCCCCAAGAGCCTTAAAAAAAAAAAAGAGGCATTTGCTTCATAAGTAAGCTTATTATTGCTGCTGCTGTTATCACTTCAAAGTGCAGATCAGGACTCAAGGATAGGACTTCATTATGAGTGATCCCTTTACACAAGTAAGAAGATTGACATGCTAGTATCTCTCTGAAAGCTCAAATAGATTTCTTTTTTCCTTGAAGTCTTCTATAAATTGTAGAATTGCAGGCAGAATGCTAGTTGCTAGGGATGCAAAAAGCAGTACTGAAAACTTTGTGGGGTTTTTTTTTTTTTAGCATGTAATGTTCCCACCTTTTCAGAAAAAACATTCCATCTCAAGACCTTTATCTCTGAGCACACACAACACTAGTTATAAATCGAGCAGTAATTTGAGGCCAGTTCTCTCTTTCTTACTGCTCAGATCAGGATGTTATCTGCAACACTTACATCCAGAAGGGTGTGATTACTTACCTATTTTACTTCTTGAACATCCTGATTTTGCAAACTGTTGTGCATTATTTCTGTGTGGTACTGTAAGTATTCTTCTAAAAGGAAGTTCCAGAAGCATGTCAGAAGTTCTTTAGTAGTGCAAACAGGATGTATTCTGTGTTATATTCCAGCTTCTTGTCCCCACCTATACATGATAGGGGAAAATTTTTGTTTGATGCATATATAAATTTCATATATCTAAACTTAAGTTTCCATGGAATGTAGTCAGGCCATGCATTCTCCTCCCCTTTATTTATTGTATCTTAACAATTTCTCTTAAGTGTTTTAAAATTTGTATCTCATACCCAAGAGCAGGAATTTTTTTTTGCTGTCTCATAGCCGAAAAAAAAATCTCCATTTGTCTTTGACAATATGATTTTCTTTTTGAGTTCTACAAACCTATTTATCCCTGAGGTTATATACTCTGTAGTGGCTCTACAGTAATCATCGTAATGTTCACACAGAGAACTCTCAAGAAATTTAACTTCCGAACATACATTCCTTGACTTAATTTGAAGATACTGAAAAGTGCTCTCAAAAACCTTCCTCAGGTATTGACTCTTGACTTTAAATATTTGTTTTTCACTAAGCCAGCCTCAGGAAAATGGAATACTGAGTGAGTTTTAATATTGTACAGGTACCATTTACTGTCATCTTGATACAACTAAGATCAATATATTTGTTAGCCAAATATTACTTTTTGCATCAAAATTTCAATCTTGTCTCACTTTCTTGCTGTGATAGTTGAAGGGTTCCTGTTACATTAAAGTGTAATACCTGAGAGAGTGCTCTCATAATAAAGTGTTACCCGACAAGTAGCTGCATTAGTGGGAATACCAAATAATAAGAAGAAGGGAAGTGCTCGTGAAGTGACATCACGTTTGCGAAGAGCCCATTGGCGATGTCGTTGGGGGTTCTTGTACCCGCGCAGAGGAAGAGGCGCTGTTAGGGAGAAATAGAGATGCTGCAGACTGAAGTTACTGTTTCAGCACAACAAAAAGAACTGGAACAGGCTGCCCAGGGAGGTGGTGGAGCCACCATCCCTGGAGGTGTCTAAAGAACGAATAGATGCGGCGCTTGAGGATATGGTGTAGTGGTTAGAGAGATGCTGGGACAAAGGTTGGACTTGATGACCCTGGAGGGCCTTTCCAACCATGACGATTCTGTGATTCTGTGATTCTGTTATATTTCTTCCTAGGCAGTATATTTGAGAGCCACATTATAGATCTATGTTCTGGTTTCTGTACTTGTATTCCACTTTCCATGATTTTAAAAAATGCTGATTGGATCACTCCCTTCTGATGAGCTCATTCAGAAATGCCTACACTGATCTCGGAAGGTGTTGCGAGTTTTGGCATAAAGTTGGATTCAATCTCTGTTTACAGACTTTGTGATTGAATATGAAGATGGGCTGCATGAACCAGGGGTATGGCATTACCAGACGGAAGTTCCTGGAACTCAGACAACAGTACAGTTGAAGTTGTCTCCGTATGTCAACTACTCATTCCGTGTGATAGCTGTCAATGAGATTGGCAGAAGTCAGCCGAGTGAACCATCTGAGCAGTACCTGACAAAATCTGCAAGTAAATAACTCTTCCTGCTTACCAGTGATTGATTTGTACTACGAACAGCATTGAATTTGCTTTGAATGCAAACAGCAGTCTTTCTTGTTCACATGTAAATATTTTACTTTTAGGCCCTGATGAAAATCCTTCTAATGTACAAGGGATAGGCTCAGAACCTGATAATTTGGTAATAACATGGGAGGTAAGTGTGGTTTTGTGAGGTTTCATTTGTTTGTTTTCAGGTCTATGATTAGCACCCTTTTTTTTTTGAGAAATAATAATGATCTAACTGTGAACATGCTATAAGAATACTCAATGCGTTCCTTACTGAAAACATTATTGAAAATGAGTAAAATCCAGGCATTCTCCCATGTTCATTTTCAGGGAAAAGCTGCATGTATTATGAAATAAAGAAATAAATGAAAATTTATGATGCCATATTTTCCTTGAGTGATTACTCAAGATAAACCATTTAATTTTGTAATACAGGATGTTTTTCTGCCAATTTAGGACAACTTAAATATGTAAATTGAAGTTTATCTCAAGTAGGGTCTTATTTTTAGAACTCATTCTAATGTGAATCCTAATTCTACCCTCAACTTTTGTGACAAACTAAATTATTGTGCACTCTTCCATTTAAAAAACTTTTGCGGAAAAGTTTTCTGTCACACCCTGACTGTCATGACAGGACCTCAAGGAAAGCTCCCATCCTGGGTAAGAAACATTGTCCCAAGAACACTGTTTATAGGGAGCTGATGTAAGTCTGGTTTTCCTTCTTCCACTTCTTAAGAAATATTTGAGAACAAAATGCGTATACAGAAATCACAGTGTATGGCTGCATGAGAACTACCCAGCTTCACCATTCAGTGTGATTTTTACTAATGAATGAAAAGCAACTGAACTGACCTCCTGTAAAAGCTCAGTTGCGTAGCTGGGGAATTTCAGCGGTGCTTCTCTGTCACAGAATCAAGTAGTAAATGTTCAGTAAAATTCTAGAGAAGACTCAGTATTTTTCCTTTGTGACTTTGGATTTTTCAGATGCTTCAGGATATTTTAAAAACTATTTCTTTGCATTTCAGTCTTTAAAAGGTTTTCAATCTAATGGACCAGGGCTTCAGTACAAAGTCAGCTGGCGTCAGAAAGATGTTGATGATGAGTGGACATCTGTGATAGTTGCGAATGTATCTAAGTATATTGTGTCTGGAACACCAACTTTTGTTCCCTATGAAATAAAAGTACAAGCTTTAAACGACCTGGGATATGCACCAGAGCCATCGGAGGTGATTGGACATTCAGGGGAAGACTGTAAGTTTTCTAGTTTGACTCTATTGTACTAATTAAAAGCAACTAAGTGTGGAAGCTAAATAAGTATTTAAAATACTGAAATATTGAGAAAGGAGGAGGGTAGTTATTTTTTTAATTAAAGTAATTTGGAGGTAATAATGCTTTGTAATACTTTGTAGTATTAATCCTGAGGTCAATTTTTAAACTTCAGAACACTTTAACCTACTCCTAGAGTGCAATGCAAAGCCTCATTCTGAAAAAGTATGTTCGTGTGGTTTCTCATTCCAATGAGGTACTTCTTGCATCCTCTCCACGCAGTGCCGATGGTTGCTCCAGGCAATGTGCAGGTTCATGTTATCAACAGCACATTAGCGAAGGTGAACTGGGACACAGTTCCACTAAAAACTGTCCGAGGACACCTTCAAGGCTACAAAGTAAGTATGGTCAAAAGTATTCT
Source organism: Coracias cyanogaster (assembly GCA_033124195.1). Lineage (NCBI taxonomy): Eukaryota > Metazoa > Chordata > Aves > Coraciiformes > Coraciidae > Coracias > Coracias cyanogaster. Next base: position 132,712 of record JAVSBS010008549.1, read on the forward strand.
GTTTCTCATTTATTAAAATAGGTCACTCTTCCTGTATGAGATTGTACCCAGATGGAAGTAACTGACGTGTAAGAGGACCCCTGCTTTTCAGTGAGCTCCCAGGTTTTGCTGACAAGAGCAGCAGCATTGATACAATTCACTCTAAGTTCAGCAATGTTGCAGCCTTGTAGCGTTAGCCTCCTGTGATGCTGTCCTTGAAGAAAAATGGGATGTGTTTGCAATTCTGTTTGCACGCATTATATAGATTAAAACAAATGATAATAGTTTTACAGATGTTATTCCGAAAGGGTATTTAATGAATGAGGAGAAATGGTTTCTGTAGGATTGTCTTCTAGGTCGAATGCTAAGATTACTCGTCCTCTGCCATAACGTGATTAACCACATCTTTAACTCAAAGTAACTGGCCACTTGCTAGCTTATGCTGGATGCCATGTCTTTCTGGAGGCCAGGAAAAAGCTCAGTTTAAAAGCTTTGTTGAAGGACATAGGATAATGGCAAAAGATTTGGAGTGTACATATAGTTGAAAGAAGCTTACTCTAAGATAATATGCTGGCTTTGTTGATAACTGAGAAGGCTGGGTTGGACACAACAGACTGCAATTAACAAAGAATGGGAGACAGAAGGACTTTAAGGTTAGAAACGGGCGGAACTGGTGTCCCTGGAGGACAGGGAAAATCTGATGGCAAAAGTTGCTTCAGAGGTTCCACTGGAAGCCCATCAGAAGAAACTCAGGAGTGGAAACTGCAGAAGCATGGTAGACTGGTTGTGGAGGGAAGAGTGGAATGAGAGGATATACTGACTTTGGATGCAACAACAGAAGAAAATATAAAATAATTACTTCTTTGCACCTCTGCAAGTATACTAACATTTATGTTCTAATAAAACAGACTAGTTACACAGCCTGAACTAGGTTACTTCATAAGACAGACTGATTTGAACTACTTCTGTTTAAAGGAAAGAAGGAAAAAGAAAGATCTGAAAAATGGAAAGAGTAAAGAATATTTGAAGGAGAATAAATGTACATCATACTTATAGAATGGAGGGCTAGCATTCAAGAGTATTGGAACAGAACTTCAGTGTGTTACAGCTGGTTACCACATAAATGTGAGTTCCTGGCACGTGGATATCACTTGCCTGGCACAAAATGCCACCATCCAGAGAAACCGAAACTAGGTCTGTATGAGCTAGCAAAAGTATTTGTAGTTAGTGTGGTGCTTTGCTGGAGATGATAAACTCGGCTGAGAAACAGGACTTAGTAGTCTGTTAAATGTTTGTTAGATGACAGTCTCATATTAACCTGGTATTTCCCATGCAAGTGGGCAACCAAAAGAAAATGTCCATTATGTGAGGATTAAAGAATTAGAATTTAGTGAAGTTAGTGCTTATTATTGATTTACAGCAAGGCTAATACTTATAATCCAAATCACTAAATTCCTGTTAATGATCATTAATAATAGAAAAAAATCCATAGACAGAAATGTCTGCCCATGCATCAGGTGTTAAGTTCTTACCTATTCAAAGGCATTGTTAGAGTGAGCTGATATATCCCAAGTTTAGATGGAGATTTCTTTTTCCTCAGATTTGGAGTCTCTGAGGGTTATTTTCTGTCCTGTATTTACTAATGCGTTACACACTTTCCTCTCCGGTTGGTCTAAGGGGTTAGCCATGCCACAGTTATTTCTGTTTAGAGTGCTAGTCTTTGCATACAGTACAATTTTTTTCTGTGGGGAGAAGAACCACACTATTACACTAAGCTAAGCAAAACTGAAGCTAAAATAAGTTAGTCAATACTCATAAAACAAGGTCAAGAGCACAGGATTGACAGCAGACCTGACCACTGAATAGTTTTGCTGTTGTGGCTAGGACAAACATGACAAGGGTATATCCTTGAATAAGTTGCAGATGCAGCAGAAGTTTCTTAAACATTTTGTGCAGATACAGCTAAAACAAGCTAAAATAGGTTAAAAACTAGACGAGGCATAACAAGTCCTAAGAGCTGGTGGATAGTTATTGTTATAAATCTTTCTCTGAATACAAGCTGAAAACTTTTCATGGACGCAGAGGATGCTTTAAGTGTCTTAGTTATTGACACAGCTTACAGAGCACAAGACTATCTCTTTTTGAACACATCAGCACAATTCTCCTAGCAAACTCGAGCTTTCCTAACTAATAAAATTCTTTCAGACAATAGCCCAATATGCATGTTACGTTAGGGACACATTTCATAATGAAGAGGGGGTGATTTCTCTAAAGACTCACCTCATGAAGACAAATGTATGAACAAAGCAGTAACTAGCATCAGCCTACAGCACATCACTCACATTTTGCTCTTGTATTTATTTAGCTATTACTTGATATACTGTGGTAGTATAAAGCATTTCAAACCTAAGAAGAATTTTAAAAAGAATTCTTTTCTCTGTTACTGCTGCCAGTTTTTCATGTTGTGCTCATGAATTCGGTGGTTATTCAATACAGCATGTGACAAATGTGATGCAGTCTCTTTCAGGGTCATATTCTTTTTCCAAATCATTGCTTGTCAAACCCAGCTTATTAAAGCTCCCTTTTGATTCCAGCCTGTTTAGTGACAAGCGATAAGCCAACTCGAACAACTTGCTTTGTGAAATGTTACCAGCTAATGTTTCTTAAAATATCATGAACTATACCTTACGAGTTTCAGTACTAATAGTACCAACACTTCAAGCTTTTGTTAGCTTGTAAATGGCTTTCGACACTAGTTGGTGGGATAAGAACTATGGGATGACAGCTGGCCATGTTGAAAGATATTAACTCAAGCCAAATGTAAAACACGGTGGCATTTAAAAGTGATTAGAGTGAAACAGTATGTTGTTAGCAATAGAAAGCTGGTCGTGGTGTAACATGGCTTTGCAAGCTATCTAGCTGAGCTTTGTAAGTCTCAACAGTTCCTTTTTTAAAAAAAATTACGTGTGAAATCCCAGCTCCCTTAATTAAAGAGGTGTTTTGCAGGAGGCCTAAATGGAACCAAAATGTTACCTATTTACATTGCTTTATCAGTTTTATTATGATGATACAATAAAACTGTGAAATTCGCTGCTGTGAAAAATGAGCAATGATGTATTTGAAGGTGGCAGTCCTAGGAGTAACAAAAGTCTTTGGACGGGCAACTGTTAATGTCTTTCCTGATATCATGATAGAGACACTGTGTAGTAAAGAGTGCAGTCAAGGTAATGACCTCTGAGGGTCATCTGTAGTTTCTTAGAAACTCAATCAGCGAAATGGACACCAGAATCTGATCTAATTGTCACATAAATGGAGGAGTAGTCTTCCTGTCCCTAGGTGGAGGTTATTCTGTGATGGTAACCTGAGAGTTCTTTCAGAGCTTGTGTGTTTTTCCAGACAAATCTTTTTGTTTCTTTCCCATTTAAAAAATATCTATTTGGCTTCCACATCACAGGGCATGATGGTTGGGTGTGTGGTGTAACAAGGTGGCAAAATGCAGTGTAGACATCTTACTGAAAGAATGGATGGTATGAATGAGTCCTGCCTCTCAAAGGGACTTGCTAACATGAGAACTATCACATACTAATGCAGTTCCAAACCAGAACTTGCATCAAACCGGCTTTGAGCATTAGCAGAACTGGCAGGCGATCGTCTTCACCCAGTTGTGTAGACATGCCTGTTTCTGGACAAGATCTGTTTCTGAGCAGGAAAGCTCTATGCCGTGTCTCACCTGAGCTTACTAAAATTGCAGGAATTCCTAGCTATAATTCATGGGTACTCACAGAAAAGCTTAGAGTTTGTAAAATCAGAGCACCTAAACACTCACTGTAGATTTTCTTTTGTCTTTAGGTTTACTACTGGAAAGTGCAGAGTCTATCCAGAAGGAGTAGGCGGCATGTAGAAAAAAAGATCTTGACTTTCAGGGGAAACAAGACTTTTGGAATGTTGCCAGGGCTGGAGCCCTATAGTTCTTACAAGCTGAATGTTAGAGTGGTTAATGGTAAAGGAGAAGGACCAGCAAGCCCAGACAAAGTATTTAAGACCCCTGAAGGAGGTATGAAATGAGAAAGCTAGAGAATAAACTTAAATGTGGTATATTCAGAAATAGAACACTAAGGGTTTAGTTGCTGAATTTGCATCTTGGACATCATAAATAATAATCTGACTCAATACAGTAATATTCTTAAGAATTGATAAATCATGAGCTGTTTTAAGTTAATCTACTTTGTATTTACTGTATATTCTTCTTAAAAGTTCCTAGCTCACCTTCCTTTTTGAAGATTACTAACCCAACATTGGACTCTCTGACTCTGGAGTGGGGTTCACCTACCCATCCAAACGGTGTTTTGACATCATATATACTGAAGTTTCAGCCAAGTAAGTTAATTATGAACATATAACTCAGACAATATGTCTCCAGAATAATAATCCATGTATTAATAAAAAATTGTTACATTTGTAATGTACCAAAGATACGATTGCACTGTAGATGTAGAGTTTGAGAAGGATTTAATGTGTTTTGACGATACAGATGACTGTATTTCAAAAACTTCACTTGCTCAAGAACAAGGGTAGCATTTTTTCTATTATTTTTATTTCTTCAAACCATGCTTCACAGAAAAATGGGGCCGAAGTCCTACTTATAATTGACAGCCAAGTTAAAAGCAAGATGCTACCACTTACAAATTTGATATTCTAACTTCAGAGAAAATATCATTAGAGGTAGATCAAATTATATTGTTGTCTGCATCTTCAATTTTCATGGTATTTTAATTTTAAAATGAAAAATTCATAAATGTGCCATTTACTCAGAGCTCCTTAGGATTACTTCCTTAGGATCCTCACACCACTGCTTAGTTGCCCAGAAGTTGGTCAGTAGTGACACTGGAAATTTAAGAGCTTCATGTGCATGGTACAGATTAAGGAAGTTTGGTTTCTTCCACTTACCACTTTCCGCTGTTCCTTGGCATTAGGTACAAGTCACTTCAGTATTTTATTTCCTAAGCATACTGAGTTTATTATAAGGCTGGAAACTTTAGAGTTTTAGAATTTTTCAGTGATAAGTATTTCAAATGTGTGTAAGTTCAGATGATTTGATGTGCACTCAGTTGCCTTAAATTCAGATATTTACAAGGATGGATCTTGAACTTAAACAACTTGAAGGTATTTCCTATCTCCCTGTTGAATTTTAGCCCCTTGCATAGATCCTTTTTAAACAACGGTGAGTTTCTTTTGAAACTGTAGGTTACTATTCATACAGCCGGAATTGAACAATGCAGCAAACAAAATAAATAAATACGAACAACAAAAGCCTGTTTTAACACAGTGATGATGTAGGCAGTTTTCCTAACTAACTTTTTATTTTTCTTATAACAACAGTTAACAACACACATGAGTTGGGTCCCTTGGTAGAGATAAGAATTCCTGCCAACGAGAGCAGCTTGATATTAAAAAATTTAAATTACAGCACACGGTACAAGTTTTACTTTAACGCACAAACTTCAGTTGGATCAGGAAGTCAGATAACTGAGGAGGCAGTAACAATTATGGATGAAGGTAAGATGGGTATGTATGAAGAAAATCCATTGAGTTTAAAAATCACGACAAATGTTACTAAAAATATTGCTACTGCTTCTTTCTATTAAGAAAATAGCTCCTAGTAATTTTTTTTCTAAAGCTTTCTTAACTGTATTATACACTAATAAGAGATTTTAAATAGTTTTTAAGAAAAGATGTGCAAAGATTTTTTACTGTAGTGGAAGCCCCAGACGATGTAAAGCCCCTCCTTTTGATATAAACGTACAATTTATAAGACTTTGGCTTCTCTGGGCTTCAAAATTTCATGCAGCTTTGCTTGTACGGAGTCTTCCTCCATTCACCTGTTCTACTTTGACCTGCTCTGCTCACAGAGCACAGTACTGAAATGCGGCAGCTTGATGGCTGGAGGAAACTTATTTCTCTCCTGAAGTATGCAACAGCTTCTGTGAGGTCAAATTTTTTTTTTCACAGAGCTGACAAGAACTGTAACTTCAAAAAAGCTGCAGAAATACATTTGTCATCTATGGCCCCAAGTAACTGCTGACATATAATATTTAAAAACTCATAAGTATGTTGTTCAATCTTGTTACTGTTGTTTGTTTTTTACGCTTAGAGCTGCTCTCGATCTCTAATTTTGGCAGTTCTTTTGTTGAAGATGTTGTTTATTTAAATATGAAAGCTTAAGAAATAGGAGTAATTTAAAGCAAAGGGGAAATTTGGGGGAAGTATTTTGTGATTTTGCACATCTTAAAAGTCTATTTTGATACCATCTTTTCACATATTTTTATGCTTAGTAAAATGATAGTTTATTGGTATTAACCGACAAGTTGGTATGCAACGCAGTTTCTCTAATAGTGTGTTAAGGTTGTAGATGAACTACATTTATTTTAAATCATGAATCTTAACAATAAAATTTTGTAAATGCATGCATATTAATTTTTGTCTTGTAATAGTCTGTCAGTGTTCAGCATAAGTGGATTGTTTCTAACTTATTTGAATGACTACATTTTATCTAGTCTGCATGCTTTTCTTGTTTATAATGCAATTATACATGTATGTTCCTTTTGGTGTTGTATCTAATTATATAGTGTTCCTATTCTTGTTTTCCTCCATTAAAGCCGGTATTCTCCGTCCTGCTGTAGGTGCAGGCAAAGGTAAAAAGAAACTGCATGATTTGTTAATGTGTGGATTTTGCAGTGTTGCAAATGGGGAAATTGCAGTGGTAAGGACAGAATATCTTGGACTACATATTGCTATACACACACACACAAAAAAAGGAATCCAGAATGCTTATTATTATCTTTCATCTGTTTATTTTGCCTCAGAGTTCCAGGGGAATTCATTAGCTTTGCTTTAGCAAAGTCTAATTATTTCTGAGCATTTAACAGCATATCAGTGTTATAAATATTCACGATCCAGGTGCACTAGCACTGATTAGCTGGAGTAGAAAAAACAGCACTTTTTGTAAAGGAGATTTTTTTTTTTTAGTGCCTGTGCCATGTGCATTTTTTGTTTTAAAAAAGTAGGTGCCTTCTTGTTCTTGCTGCTGATTAATGCTCCCCATTTCATCGCATTTATAGCACTTGCAAGCCAACTGTGCGTAGGAAGCAGATGACTGACAAAACCCTCTGTATACATCTCGGTTCGAGTATCAGATAGAATATACAGGCAGATAGCTTCCTGCTGTCTGAGTCAGAGAGATCTTGTGAGTACTTGAGGATGTTTCAGTGAGTGGAGCCTATTACCATCCTTATTCTTGAATTTAGTAGCATTTAGTTACTTATGGTGCAGGCTGTTTGTCAAACAAGGTGTTCTTCACAATTTTGCACACAGTTCTTACCAGCTTTGATACCTTCACGGTCAGAAGATTGCCCTGAGGACTGAATAAGTCAGAAAGGTGTCTCCATACGTACAGGTCATTTTTTCACAGAGATGACATTAACGCTAATAAACATCTGTGCTTCACATTCTCAAACCAGAAACACAAATTCCGAATCAGAATCTGTACATGAAATATTTCACACTTTTTACATTTTTACTTGGAAGAGACAGCATAAATTATTTTATATATATTTTCTTTCCACTTGATGATCAACTGTTTTGAAAGATAATAGCCATAAAAAAGAACTTCATGCACTCATTCTGGTATAAAACTGACTATATATATGTATGTTTATGCATGCATTTCTGCATATATAATATATATTTTTATATATGTGTATATAAGTGTATTCTAGTATCAGATGCATTTCTAGTAAGTGTATGGAGTTGTGGATTTATTTTAATGGCAAGTCTTCCTTACTGTTTCTTAGTCTAGCTGTAGCTGAGAAGTCAGCACAGATTGAAACAATCAAACTGGCTTGTAGTCCTGGACATAAGAAATGTAAATTAAGTTCTCATTATTTATAGCTGACTATAAAAACTCATGCAAGGAAAACTGGATTCTCTGTGTGAAACTGAGGTCTAATTATAGCTGTGTCACAGTCTGTGGCTACCAGAAAGCATCTTATTTGTAAGATCAGCTGGAACAGCTCGCGTTTCAGAGCTGTCATCTCAGATTCTCTGAAAACTAAGCAGATGTCTTCGTTTGGTTCCATGCCATTTATGGTTTCAAAGTTTTCACATATTCCTGTAGCATCTAGCTGTTACAATTGCAAAGAAAACTTTGGAACCACAAACAGGATGGAACTAAAGCCGTGACATCTGTTAGGACATCTGAGTTGCTGCAGGTTTGAGATGAATGTTCTCAGTGGTTACTTGCATTAACGTGATTAACTGTTCAGCTACTGATCAGGGACTATGAGGAAGGGAAAGGAGCATCGTATTACCCAGATCAAGTGCCAGTTTATTTGGTCTCATGAGTGGGTGGATTTGGAAAATAGAAATACTCAGCCCACTCAAGGAGAAGCCACAGCCAGCAGCAAATTTCAACTACTCCATTAAGGGCAGGAGAGCCTATACATATATACAGTTAGTTCTCATGTGGACCCAAAGCCAAACCAAGGAGAAGGTGAAATGCAGATATCCTCAGCTTTTTTCTGATCTGACAAAAACATCCCAGGTTTTTGTTTTGAAGGGCAGAAATTACCACATAAATGTAATTATCCCTTCTCTTTCCATTTGAGCACAGTTGTCTTGGAAGCTAAGAAGACAATAGGTCCAAAATTCAGCCAGCCTAAATGGCACTGAAATTCCTGTACTTGGCATTTTCTCCTGGCTAGCTGCCCCTGAGGACCTGCAGCTTGGAGAGTCAGAAACATTAGACACAAGGTCCTGGAGTAATTCAAATAATCTAAGCCTGAGCGAGCTGTGCAGCTTGGGACATATTTCAGTTCTCAGAGTAAAACTATATATTAAAAAGTGCAGAGGGAAATATTGCCTGGGTAAATCTAAGGATCTTAGGGAGTCTCAATATTTTTATTGTAGTTCTGAAATACGTTCCCTGTCTCAGAATCACAGAATTGCCCAGATTGGAAAAGACCTATAAGATCATCCAGTCTAAGCACAAACCTAGCACTGACAAGTCCTCAACTAAACCATATCCCCAAGCACTATGTCTGCACATCTTTTAAATACCTGCAGGGATGAGGACTCCACCACTGCCCTGGGCAACCCGTTCCAATTCTCTTGGCACTATGTGTCTTTTGCCATGATTTTAGACAGGTGCGGGCCTTTCATTGTCTTAATTATGACTTTGAAAACAATGAAAATAACCAAAGTCTGCTTACTGCTGTGCTTGACACTTTTAATATTGTGCCAACTGAGTTTGTCTGATTATAATGACTGTACAGGTGTTAAGTAAAGATATCCAGTATGTTCTAGACCAGTAAGGAGAGAAGCAAGTTTTGTGCATTCCTTCCATAATGTAAAATAACAATTTTAGCTGAAAATGTGAAATATGATGTCAAGGCTAAGGGATTAGGTAAAGGAATAATTTTTTCCTGTAGCTCGAATAGAACTTAGAAGGTCTGTTCAAATAGGGAGCAATATAAGGAGGAAATTATTGTCTCCCTGTAATATGGGCACCATCCTAACCAAAAAAAGTTCATTAGGCAAACAGTGCCATTGCATCAAATAGCAATGGATCTTGGCAAATTAGAAGGATTGAGGATTTTTATTCTTCTCTAAGGGAAACTGAAGAGAGGAAATCCATGAATCAGTGTCATTCTTTCACAAGCCCACAGGAGTAAACCATGAGACATCATTTTACTAGCTGGGCAAACTATCCTGTTACAGTTGATACTCCTGTTTGACTTGCAGTATCTTTTTTCCTTTCTAATACTGTGGTGTTATGAATGGCTTAAATTTGATCAAATCATGGCACATCAGAGAAAAAATGATTGCTTTTCTTCTTAGCAACCTGTATTCTAAATGTGTCTGAAAACTCTACATGTAAAACAATGTATGATACCCAGTATTAGATAAGCAGTATGCATTGATATTGCCATTCGTGCATTAACATCTAGCAACAGGCATGAGGTAGCAGAGGTGTGAGAAAGGTTGGGGAATAAAACCTGATTATGCATGAAATGATTATAGTGGCAACTGGAAAGTGACTCCGGTGATCACTAGAGTCAAGTATTTTCTGCCTTTTTCCATTAGAAGTTTTAAATAACTGGTCTCTAGAGGAAGGAAGAGAATACAAATTTGATCAGTGGTAGAAAAGAAAGTTGCTGATTAAAATAAACAGTCACAGGGGCTCGTGGCTGTGTTTGTTGTAAGCTGTAGGAGGCG
>JAVSBS010008549.1:143062-164254 GCA_033124195.1 Coracias cyanogaster
GTAGAAAAGAAAGTTGCTGATTAAAATAAACAGTCACAGGGGCTCGTGGCTGTGTTTGTTGTAAGCTGTAGGAGGCGTGGCGTGACATGTCCATCTCATTTCACAAGCCTTCTTGTTCACTTTTCAGTTCTGTTTTGATGTGGTCAACATTTGTATTTCAGAGCAAGGCCTTGCAGTCTGCGTGCACGCAGACACTGGGAACTGGCAGTCTGAATTGCAACTGAAATAAGGTTGTGGGATCACAGTTACCTTCAATTGAAGCTTACGCTTCCTGTCAGTGCGGTACCCAGTCTGGTCTGCCTTCCTAATGTGAACTTCACATCTCCAGTATTACTGACAGAAATACTTCTGTTGCAAGAGAGAAAAACAAGTAGTCAAGCCTCTGGCTTTGAACCTGTTGGGTTTTTTCTGACTGAATCTCCAATACGTAGCTCTTCACTGTAGGCTAGAAATCATTCTCAGCTGAGTTCCTATCTCTGATCTCTTCATAGAAGATAGCATCATCTCAATTTTCTTTGTTCCTTACAAAATGCTGTTCTTTAAATCATTTTCCCTGCCCGCCATCTGTTTTCCCTCCCTCTTTGAAGCATTTCACATGATGTCTCCATATTTTTTGCTGACAAGTTCAAGCTGCTTTTACTTTCCAAGTTGATAATAGTATTTTTGTGCTCCTCCCTCAGCCACTCTCTCCCTGTGGACTTCTCCATGATACACCTCTGTGATTCCTTCAGTTCAGCCTGCTATGCAGAACTACTCTTTTGTCCTCTTTTAAGTCTACTGGGAACAATGATGATGTTTTGCATGCTAGACTAGAGAAAATGCTGATTATTGCAATGAAAAGTTCCTGCAAATACCTTTCACTTTGTAGACGTCGCACAAAATCCACGCCATGCTAAATGCTTATCAGGGGAAGGATTTCTTGCAGTTCTTCTTTACCTCCTCTATTCCTTGCGCTACAGGAATGCTCTTGCAATGGCCCAAATAATCACAGAAGTGACTAAAGCCCGTCTCTCACTGCCAGGAATGGAATTCACTCCTACTGTTATATTAAGGCGTGAATTTCGTATTGTAAAAGTTGTAGGTTAAAAAGCAAACAAAAGCAGAGCCCTTCTATGTGTCTTACAGGCTCTGGCAGAATCTATTACATTTTTCTTTCATCTTTTCTTGTGTGGGGGTTTTTCCCCTTTGAAATTATTTTTCTCTTTCTGTATGCATTTCAACTAGTGTCTATGATATATTGCCTTACGTTTTTTTGCCATGTGACACCAATCTTCAAATGTGTGCTTGTCACTTACCTGCCATTTTTTCCTGGAGATTAGCTGAATCCCATGAAAATGCTCAAGATTTAGTCACTTTGGGGATTATTTAATCTCTTGCTCTGCTGAAATAAATCTTGAGAGAGAGCACCTTTTCTGTCGTTAAAACCCATTCATATCTCATGTCATGTCTTATTAAATTCTGTTGAATCTGCAGCCCACGTGTAACTGTGTTATTTGGAGGAACTGTGTTCCTGAAAGGCTGGAAGATTAAATACAACTCTAAAAAAGCCCTGGAATTAATTTGAAAAGAAAAGGAAAATTTTACTTTGAGCCTAGGCCTCTTTTCCACAATTGGCAAGTGCTTTTATACCACATCTCACTACAGGAATGAAACCATACTCAGAAGTGCCAGGTAAATTTTGTACTGTGCTGTAGCGTGAATAAAAGAGCTTAATTTACTGGAGGTAGCTGAGTGAGCATCAGTCTGTATAAAAACTGTAACTTATTAACAACCCATTCCCATCAGTCTTAGAGTGATGCTTTTGTCCATGCACAGCACCGTGCATGGTTACAGATCGAGAGAGCGCAGTGCTCTGCTACGGAAAACTCCTGCTCCCGGCGACAAAGCTTTTCCTGCCCCCTCTTTTTACCAACCAGCGCCTGCTCGCACTGAGAGTTTCTGGCAGCTGACAGTTACACGTTTTGCATTTGTGAACAGTGCTGGGGAGAATATTGAAGAACTAAGAGGTTAATTACAATGAGAGGTGTGCTGAGTGAGAAGACAAGAGTCTGGGTAGATGGGAGACAGGCTCTAAATGTTGTAACTGCTTCGAGTCCTGGCTTTCATCACCTCAGGCTCCATCAGCTGTTTTTTGTCTTCTTATATGTGTATTCCTGTTGCAGGTATGGCACATCTAACAGACTAAACTAACACTTTCCAGGCCTCCTGGAAAACTATATCAAGCAGTAGTGAAAAAGAGGAAGAATTACAAAAATAATGATTTTGAAAAAATATGTGCTACTGAACAAATTTCTTGAGGCACTGGAATCAATAGGAAAAAACAGAACGTAAATTTGACCAAATACTACAGATGGATTAATCTATACATACAGCTATGGGTAGGAATAAGATAAGAGTACATCTGATAAATGTAAGCATAAGTCACTCACTTGAGAGGATTTAGAAACTAAAACACCAAGGAAATGAAGGTAATTTTCAGAGCCAACCTAATTGTTACGTAGAATCATATGTACAGAAAGACATTTACTGGATACCAGGTCTTTAATCTAGCAGGCAACTCTTCATCAGAGCAGAAACTGGAAATTTGAGATGGAAAAAAAAAAACCAAACACCAAAACACAAGATAAGATGGAGGTTTTACAGGGAAGGTGATTATCTGATTTCCTTAGTGTTACAGGAGCTGTCTTCTGGAGTCCTTCACACAAGGTGAGACAGTTTCCTTCATGCCCAAGTTGTTGGGCACGAGGAGGGAGAAGTTAGGTGTAATTCTGTGGCATCTCTTTGCAAAAGTCTGCAACGGATTATTGCTAATAGCTTCTTCTCTATTTAACATCGGTGACAAATGTCAGGCACACAGTTGTACTGCTAATTAGACATCTTCTTTGGAAGAGCAACATCCAGGAAAATATGGGTTTGAGAAAATACAATTTAATGAAACAAAACAAAGTCGTATTTAGAATACAAACCAGTTGTTTTCCTGGCACAGAACAAATGCTTAGATGCTGATTGTAACAGACATCTGTTCCTATGTGCATCTGAGGAAGGAAGTTTATATATCCTGCCTGCAATCTCAGACTCCACACCTTTCTAAATTTAGAGCCTGCCATTCTTTCCTCTGGCTACCTTCAAGTGCCACAGAGAAGCAGAATCTAATCCCCTTGCATTATGATAGTGTATATGGTTACATCCTAGATTTCCCATCGACAGCCCTGGCTTTGGGATTTCTTCGGGATTTTATTGTGGACTTAGTAACCTAGATGGCTGGTTTTAGATCTCTTGCTTTCTATTTGGTTTTGTTCAGGTGGTTTTAGCCAGGAGATAAATATATTATATTATTTAAATACTATAGTCCTTATCATTTTGTTGGTGAAAGAAATTACGTATAAAATATGTAAGCACAACTTACCTATGAAGACATCAAGTGTGGGAGTAATTAGTTTAATACAGATTGAATAGTTGGATAAGTACTACGGAACAGAGTTAAGAAGAAAAATTTGATGCAAGTATGGGGATAAAAAACCTGATATTGTGAAAATTTGTAATAATGAGAATACATTTTCAGGAGAACTGATAGAATTTGCATTATTTAGGTATTTTTTGAAAGGACTTGGAAACTGTAGTTTTCTAGACATGGTACTCATTATTTAGTCTGTGCTAGGGGCTTGTATACAGATTGATTTACTCTACTATGCCTAAGTAAGCCGTTTTCTCTTTGAGCCTAATTTAGAACTTCTTCCAGTCAGCCATATGGACAAAGCCATCCTGTTTTGAGGAGAAAATAATTTAAGTACACAGATAAAATTTGTGCAGTATCTCTTGCCTTGAGAACAGGCTTTTCCCCATTTTATATTCAGATGTAGGTGAAGCCACTGGAATTCTGCCATTTGTCTTTACTGAGACTAGGGTTTTACTTCTGATGTTTCATGGTCCTTTGGGGAGTATTTTTGATGTCATTTCTAACAGAGGAGTTATTTTTAGCAGGATAGAATAGTCAGTGGCAAACCAAGTGAGGCATTTTCATTAAAAACTAATTTCATGCCTTTGAGGAGCATCCTTTTTGGATCTGCCCTATTACACTATTAGAACCATTAAAATCTATTTTTCATTTCTATCAGGCAAACAAAAATGCTGAAACATATGCCCATTTGTAACAACCATAATTGGAGAACAAAGAATTAAGGTATGAGCAAAGTGGTGGCTGATTACAAGATGCTGAAGAGAGAAGCGTTTCTTTTCACAGGCGTGGGCACTTCATGTATCTGTGGAAAGTGCTGTTTGTTGTTGAACGAGATGGTCAGCAGCCAGACTCAGTACCTTAAAATGAACAGCTTCTTGCATTCCACTGGTTTGTGTCCTTCACACCAGAGTACTTTGATAGTGGCTTTCCAGTATCTGAGATCTAATATTCCAGTGTCTGAAGGTGCTGTGAATCCATAACGTTAATGAAGCTGATTTCAGAAATGTTCTCTGAGAAAGCGCAGGTGTCAGTGCACACGTACTTCAGTTTGTTTTCAGATACATCTGTCTCACTTAGCTGTTTCGTATTTTAACAAGTAAACCTGATTGAATCTTGCATGAACTTAGAGTGTGCATGTGTTGTTCATTTAACAGGTAAGGCTTTATTGTATATACTTAAATGTTACTTTTTGATGCAAAGCGTTTTTACTCTTTATTTTTTCTTTCCTACTATCTCTCATGATGAAGGATATTCAGAAATCCTTTTTGCAACCTCCCCAGTCATGCACACTGTCCGTCCAACATTCTATAAGGGTATTGTCTTCTGTTTTTTTATCATTATCATTGCATTAGAGACCAAATCCTGTAAGGGCTTGCAACTGAGGCATTTGCTGTCCATTCAGTGACAGGCGGCATGAAGGGAGGTGTGTACCGCCTTAGTAACTCCATTCTCTCCTACCATTCCCCCTTAGCCTGGCGATGTTCTCACTCGCCAGCTGTCTGCATTTTATTTCTAGATGAACAGAAATTATGTTTTCCAGAATTTTAGCTATTAGATATTTAAAAGTCTTTGGCAGTTTTTGTGATACAGGGCATGCTCGGTAGAGTACATAGATGTTGCTTAATAATTTCAGTGTAGTAACTGCTTAGAATTCAATTATCAAGTATGTTACTTTAGTCACTAATTTCCAATGACGAATGTACTACACTTTCCCTGTATATGGTCTAAATTAACACAGTAACTTCTTAAAATATATGATTTTTTTAAATGCATGAAGTCACAATTTCATATTCTGCTTTGTTTTTCTATTGTGTATTCAGTGCAGCCACTTTATCCAAGGATCAGAAATGTCACAACAGCTGCCGCTGAGACCTATGCCAATATCAGTTGGGAGTATGAGGGACCAGATCATGCGAACTTTTATGTTGAATATGGTGTAGCAGGCAGTAAGAAGTCATTTCGTTAAATTTTGCTAAAGCGTTCAGATATATTTTCAAAGATTTTTATAGTAAATGTGATCCTAAATTGACCCAGTATTAATGATAGTTCTTAAATGTCTAGAATACTTATTTTTTAATTTGATCTATAAGATCGAGTGTTTTTTAATAAACATCAATGTATAGCAGGTATTTGATGCTTAGATAGCATATCAACCTTTGTTCCTTTGTATTATTTTATAAACTCTTTTGAAGCTAAACTTCTAAAAATGTAGTTTGCATTATGTTGCTTATCATACAGTGATTACATGTGTAAAAATACAATTACTTGCATTAAAATAGGATATAACAGTTTTCCTAAATTTTACCCAGTTCAGGGAAGAAACCAAAGAATTATGAGATCCAATCAAAACAATATTCTTTGTTAAAGTAAATCTTAAAATAAGATAGCGACCAGCTTACATACTTTTGTTGGCATAAAAACTGGTTTTAATCTTTGATAATACCAGTAATAATTAAAACACAGCTAAAACTGAGATGCTTCTACTCAAATACTCTATCCTTCTGAAGTTATGGTTAAAGATGAACAACATGAAAAATGGAATATAAATGTATTTTTCTGGATATTGGTCAAAGCAGCTGAGGCTATACTAGAAAAAGGTGTAAGAGAGAGAGGTTCAGACTTCAAAGTAGAACTTCTCAACCTAAGTAAATATTGAATGAACTACAGACTTGTAATTAAATGATTAAAATCTATTTTAATGTCTTTTATAATTGCTAGTTCAATAAGCCTTTTAAAAATAAATTAAAATAGTATTTCTCTAGTACAATGGAACAAATGTTTAAAATATTTTCATAATTCATGTATAGTGTCTTCAATATATTGCATGCAATATATTATTTGAAGTCATAATTATATATTATTTTATTATTTTTTGAGAGAACAGTTATTTTTTTCAGCCAATCCATAGTTTAGTCACGTAACTGTTGATAGTATTCTGTCTAGAAACTTTCAATAATACAGAGAAAATTAAAATTCCAATGTGTTGTTTTCCTAAAATTTTTGTAGGCAAAGAAGATTGGAGAAAAGAAATTGTAAATGGTTCTCGGAGCTTCTTTGTGTTAAAGGGTTTAACACCAGGAACAGCATATAAAGTCCGGGTTGGTGCTGAGGGCCTGTCTGGTTTTAGGAGTTCAGAGGATGTGTTTGAGACAGGTCCAGGTGAGGCACACCATCCCCGTTCTGTACCGTAGTCAGAATTGTGGTAGAGCAAGTCCTGAAACATTGAACTGCTTCTAGCTAAGAGATGTTGTAGCTATAGTCTTTGCATGTTTTTTTTGTAGAGCAACATTGAATTATTTTATGAAGTCCTAAATAATGCCAGCACGTTTGTAATGTAGGTTATGAATGTTTTCATCCTTTCAATTCACCCTCCTTGTCCGATATGTATATTAGGGGCAAGATACTCACTGCTCACACTCCGTCTGTGCGCTGTGCACTGAAGATGACCCATTTCATTTCTTTCTAATGAATATAATCAGATGGCTATATTTAAATAACATGTACTTTAATAGAGCCAAGTATATATTTTTAAAGCAAACAATCTGTATATGATCGGTTTTAATACAAAAAATCAGAGTTACATGCTTGTGTAATCAGAAGTGCAGATTCAATTTGATGTCTTATGTAATCTGTTGATGCCAGTGTTAAGAGATTCCTACTTGTAAATGTTACTTTTCCTGTCATATACTGGCTTTATATAGATTTTTATGTGACACCTATATCCCGTGAGTCAGTACGGCTGTTAATGTTCCTTGTGTACATATTTCACTCATATTTCTTCATAAGCATATCAGTAATGCTTGTTCATTTATCTCAGAGAAAGAGCGTTATTGGAAGTTTTTTGACGTTACGCTGAATACGTTGTTGCTGTCGCAGCATGTTCTTGTTGTGTATTTGCCAGCCACTTCTGCTCATCCCAAGCATTTTGGGCAGCGCATAGTTATGTAGCAGTAGCTTCACCGACTCCAGAACGTTACGATTTAAGAAAGTAGTTTGAATACGAAAATATACTTGACCAATATGTATTATAAGTCAACAAAGTAAATAATGAATAGACCAGCTTGAAAGTGAGCGCTTTCTAAAATCATAATTTTTTGCTTTGTTTCATTCCATATCTGTTCAGAGCTTTGTAAAGATGGTGCTGGGTAGCAGTGCCAAGGAAGCGTGTGTGGACTAAACACAGAGGTTACTTTTGCCAGAGACAGCTACCAGTATAAAAGCAGATCTGTAAAATTTTCTGCAAATCCACATCTAGAGCCTAAAGCCGCAGTAAGGCCTGGATCAAGCCTATAGTGTAATTCAAAACAAGCTGAATTGAAACCTTCCCAAAAGCACCTTTCTGCACAAAAAAATACTGAGCCAAGAGAAGTATGGCTCATATCCTTGAGTGGTTAAGGAAGAAAAGAGTATAAAGGCACTCTTTTCTGCTTCTTCAGAATGGAAAGGTTCAGTGTCCAGCTTTAAATTATACACATAGCATATTTCTTACAGAAGAATGTTATGTGTCACACTGTCTTCAGCCTAGATCCAAGCTTTTAAACACTGCAAAAAGGTGGACAAAAAGGAAAATATTGCAGTATGGAATATGTCCTTAATTAGGAACGAAAGTGCAATATTTCATATAGGGGGTTTTTGCCTTAATTTTTCACTCTGACAAGCATTCCTACAGAGCATCTTCACGGTGTGTGGGTTCATGCTTTTGAGCGTTACCAATGCAATGTGCTGCACTGACTCCTGCGTTAGCAGTTCACCAAGAGTAAATGTCTTTCTGCCTGAAGCTGATAATTGGCTTAGCGTAAGCAGGGAACCTTGTGCTGGTTGTAAAGTTGCACTGAGATCTAGAAACCCTTTCCTATTGGCCATGCAATAAGTTAAAGAATACAGGAGGCTGCATAAGTGAGTTCTCATCTTTACTCTTTCCCATCTATCTTGCATATTTTTATGCATGAGTTGTTTTGCTTGATGCTGTTTCTTACTACATTTGAATATGAAATGTGCTTTTGCATTCCGTCACAGTATGTATTATACAACCTTTAATGCCTTATTTTCAATGCATGTGTGCAAAACTTGAAATTATTTGAACCTGACTGTGGAAACAAAATTTTATTTTAATGTGATTTATAATTCAGAGGAAGGTTGCCTTTGTGATTTTGTTTTATAAGACACATATTTTTATATGGTATTTAAAGCATAAACATATATGTCTATAAGCTATAGATTTATATAACATGTATATAGCAAAAATACTTTAAATTATTGTGCATGTAAGAAAGAGTGAGTTTCTTAGATATCAGAAAGCATATTCTTAAGCAAAGACGGGGAAATCTCTTAATCACAACTCTACAATAACTAGGCACATTAATTAATTGATTGATTTAAATGAAAATCAAGTCATAACTTTGCCCAGTAAGACCAAAAAGAGGCAGCAAAAACAAAGAATTAATTTTAGCCTAGTACTTCTAAAATGGGATACAGAGTGGTCTTCTGTATGGAATAGAGGGTAGACACTGTCTCCAGACATCAGAGGTACTTCGTGTTTTCATACAGTCGATGGAAAACCCTCCGGAATCTGGGCCCATTGGGAGCCGATGTTTCCAAGCTGGCTGTCTCTCATCTCTGTCTTAACTAGCAAATAACATTGAGACATGGGCTTGAGTTCTGGCCTATAATTATTTATTTTATTGTTAATGTTCTTGCCAGCCCAGCATGGTCTCCTGTCAGCTAGCTGTCTGCCAAGCAAGGCTCAGGTGTTGGTCAAGGGGCAGCACCAGCACAGAACTGTTCCCAGTTGTCATGCAGCGTGTTTTGTATGGAGAAGAGTTTTTGTGTATCACCTGGAATTGTGACTAGCAGTTGGTGCTCCACTGAAAACAGGTTCTCTCTGATTTGTTTTTATGAGCTTTCCCTAAAAAGTATCTTCTCTAAGGAGAGGGGGGAATCTTCATGGGGCTCTGGGACTTCCACATTTTTGTGTGTAAGGCGTTGTGTCCTCCACTTCAGTGGAAGCAAGTCTACGGACCTTTCCTAGCAGATACAGATGAAACATTGTGCCATGAGAGTTGATGTACTTGCACCATCCAAACAAAGAGATTGACTGAAGGTCTCAATATAATCTGGTCCTAGTGCAAATCTACAAAACCGAGATCTGAAATACTATCAGTCCTTACTAAAATCCTAGGTAATGTATTGGCTGTGAATAATCCCACCCCCTATCTCATGAAGCCGGAAAACCAAAAAATGCTAAACCAAAATGCCTTATGAGTTACAGGAAGTGCTTTGCGCGTCACTTCCCTTATTCATGTGGGAAGGTGATCTTTGTTTCCCAAATAGAGAGAGGTCTGTTGGGCAACTCTTCACTGAGTTTCAAGCTTTTAGGTTTGGGGGCTTGAGGAGAATAAACAGGCTAGGTTTAGATGGATGTCCACCTTCGTCCACTTTATATTATCTTCTGTCTGTAGCACGCATCCCTAACTCCTCTCACCCTTCCCACTTTCTCCCAGCAGCAAATCCTAAGGACAGTTGCCTGTGGTGTGTTTCCAAACAGGGGAGTAGCAAATCAGCTTCACCAGGAAAATTCTCTTACTGTGTTAGAGACCAGTAGGGGGGGATCCAGCCCCCAAACTGCTCCGATCATTCCTGTCCTGACTAGTGACTGTCATGTTTCCTGTGTAGCTCACGTATCATTTACATTATCTTCCAACTAGAGTCAGCATTTGGAGAGAGGCAGTGCCAAGGCAAGGCTTCCCAATTGCATTAATTCCTCACTAATGCTAAATCATGGCAATCACGATAAATTGTAGGATGAGGTATGGGTTTGAGGAGAGGACAAAAACATGATGCTTAATAAGGCTTTAAAGGCTGTTTCATTGTTGATTTTTAGTTGAAATTGAATGTTAGGGCCTTGAATGACCCATCTGTTTCCTCATTTCAGACTGATGGGAGTGCATTAGCTAATGGGTATTGGCTTTTCATTCATTTTGAGAATGCAGTCGACGCCTTTGTGTGAATTATAATTTGCAATTTCATTTCAGTACTTTAATTAATGTAAAATAGTTGAGAGTGGTTTTGAGGTTTGTGGAAAGCAGCGTAGTATGTGCACAAAGCAGTTGCTAAGCTTAAATGTTGGTGGAATTCTTGTATACTCAAAGGAAGCTCTATGCACATGTACTTGGAAACATTTTGAATAATGAAAACGTTCACAAAAAACAATATTACTATTTTTCTTAATACTAATTTTCACAGCAAATGTTATGCCTTAATTAACAAATAATGTATGCTGGCTGTTATTTATCTGAATTAGCATAGCATTGAAATGCAGCAAAACATCTCCTTTTTCTTCTTTTATTCTCCAGCGATGGCAAGTCGGCAGGTAGACATCGCTACTCAAGGCTGGTTCATTGGTCTTATGTGCGCTGTTGCTCTTCTGATCTTGATTTTACTGATTGTTTGCTTCATAAGGAGGAATAAGGGCGGCAAATATCCAGGTATGATATATAACAATGATATATATACACATATAGTAGTATTAGGCCTAGGAATGGCCAACTATATTTTATCACTTGTAATTAAAAATTAGAACTCTACAATGTAAGTCTTCTGTCAAAACTGTCATTCCTCATGTACGTGTATGAGGCATATAAAAGGCATATATGTTATCCACACATATGTGGATATACACGTGTGGATATACATAAATGCCTTTTATAAGTACACCCTGAGGAATGACATATGACATCTGTGCCTTAGATATCTTTTCACAGTCTTATATTTCTGTTTAGGTAGTAGATTCATAGACTAAAGCTCTCTTGAAAAGGATAGTGACAACTCGTCTGCATAGTACTGCCTAATAGGATCTTAGAACAGCTGTCAAGGTGTGAGTGGATATGAATGAAATTTAAATGGGCATCAAAGGATAATTTGATTTTTCGTTTTCCTCTCCTAGCTACAACGATTGCGAAGTTTCACGTAAAATCTGGATTTTGTGAAAAAATTCTATTCTATATTACAAACTCTGAAGGTCTGGAAGTTATATAAATATCGTATCTTGGAATTAGTAGCAACAACAATAACAATGTATTATATCCAGAATATTCTATCCAGACTCTAGAATAGTTAAAGTCAACTCAAATTTCTTGAAGTTCATATTGTGAATCTAGATACGAAAAAGATGGAGGCACTTACAAAAGTACAAAAAGGAAAAATAATCCATACTTTGTTTTAATTTCTCCCACTTGTTTTGACCTGTGCAATTCTGAAAACTGGTATCAGCGAACGCTAAAAACTCTTCCTCTTCGTAGGCAAATCTTTTCTAGCTGCGTTTAGCACAGCAGATTATTTTTATAAGATAAAATAACCTTATTAAGTGTGAAGAAGAACCCTACTTTGCCCAATCTGTTTAAATGTTTTACAGAGAGAGCAAAGATTTGTAGTGACAGCAAAACTTAAGAGAAGCTTCTGTCCCAACCGCCTATGCCCATGAAGAAAAGACTGATGATTAAGGAACACAGTGTTGTACAGATTTGAATGACAGGCTGAAGACAAAATTGTAGGGTTTTTCCCTAATATTTGGATTTTTAAAAGAGAAAAAGAGATTACAGAGAAAATAAGAAAAGTGACTCTTAGTGGGGAGAATTAAGAAAAGAGAAGGAGAATCAGGAGAATGAAACAAGTAATGAAACTGAGAAGAATAGGGAGGACTTGGAGTGAGGCATCATCTGGAGGAGGGTAAAACACTGAGTAAAAGCATAGAAGGCAGGTGGATGCTAAGTTTGTCAGTACTTTGTGGAGATCCCTGCCATGCCCTTCTTTTCTTTGCTCCTGCAGCATTACTAGGTGTAAGGTATTAATTCTTTTATGCGCCTACATATGCATCTACACACACATATAAAGATAGACCTTGACTCTACATAAGATTTCCAGATTTAGTATGTCCTCTTGTTTATAGTAGTTACTCTAGAGCTGATTGTATTTCTCCTATCATTGCAAATGGGCAGTTCCAAGGATAGTGACAAATGCGAAGCACAAAGTTAGCTCTGTCATCATTTTAACATGTCGTCTTGAGATTGCCTATAGTTTGAAAAAGTAATAGATCGTTTCAGTATGAAATTATAGCAGCCAGATATATTTCAAGTTCAAGGTGTTATGCATTATTGTAATTATAGACTTAGAAAATACTGTCAGGAATGATTCATATCATCCTAAATAACAGCGTATAAACTAATGATGTACAAATTAAGTGTGGAAATTACCAGAGGAAAAACAGATTTTATATTGGATTATATAACTGTACCTGCTAAACAAGGGAAAGATTTGAGTAGAAGCCAGAACAACAGAAATTAAAAGGCAAAGGGAAGAACCATAAAGGTAATTCTAGAAGTCAGATTTTACTCCATCAACAATTTTAACTTATAGGTCTTCTATAAACATCTGTCTCAGGTGACAGCAGGTTTCTGTGTCAAAGGCCATAGTGCTACATAGGGGTTTTTTGTAGGGACAAGTTACATGTGCACATGTGGGGATTTATTCCCACCCGTGAGTGATGACTAAACCTGTAACAAGGTGTCATGGGTTAGGGCTGTGCCGGCCACTGGATGAAGGACAGATGCTCTTTATTAACCTCTCTCCCTTCCCAAAGGGGAAGAGAAAGGGAATACGGGAGAAAGACTTACGGATTGGAAAAGAAAACTAAAGAGGCTCTAATGAAAATAGTAATAAAAAGAAATATACATAAATATATACAAAGCCAATACCGAATCCAACTTCCCCCTGATGGCACTTGGGTCACCGTCACCACTGATGCTCTGGAGCAGGCACTGGGGAAGTCCCAGACTGCACTTAGCAGCAGATGGGAACTAGATTCAGGAGCTGGATTCTGGAACTGGATTCAGGAATGCACAGATGAGGATCAAGGACAGAACAGAGAGTTTTCCTCAAATGCTGGTCATTCAAGAAGAGAGCTTGACCCTCCTGATCCTTCAGCTTTATACTGACTATGACGTGGATGGGATGGAATACCTCGTTGGTCAGTTTAGGGTCACCTGTCCTGGCTGCTCCTCCCCACAGGTGCAGCCTCTTGCTTTACAGCACCCCAATGTGGTACACAAGATTTAGCTGTGACCTTGGCCTCCATAGGAGTAAGCATAAACAAGAGCCTTTCTGCACATCTGTCCTCAGTAGTAACTCAACATCAAGTGTTACCACTGCTAGAAGCAGACATTGTCTGCGAAAACATGCCGTTAGCTTCAGAACATGCATTAGTAGGAAGAGACTCAGCTGAAAAGTAAAATCACTGAGCAGAATTTGTTCTGTTCTAGATAAACCAGAACACAAGGATGTACAAGAGATAAAAATTATGTTAAATGTAGGTTCCAGTGTATGTGGGTTTGCTCTGCTTTTGATTGTGTTGTAGAAAAGAAGCAATTAAAGGACCAAGGCTATTTTTCTCAATATTAGTAATTCTTAGAATACTGTTTAAAATTCCCTTGAGTCTTAACGCATAAAATGAAAGCAGAAAGTGTACAAACTGACAAATTAATCTGATTAAATTTTTTTCAGTCAGTATGAGAGCAATATCAAGAGGAAATATTGTGCATGGATAAGTAAAACTCAATTATTCAGACTTCAAAAAACAATAGCTCTATTAATAAGTATTTTAGCAGGATTTTTAACAAAACTTTCTCTTTAGTGCTAGAAATGAAAGGAAGAAGTTTTGCTAATGCAGAATGACATACAGTATTTTGTACTTGAATGAAAATAAAATTCTGTAACTAATTAACAAATCTTTTCCTTTAAAAGAAAGAAGTGTAACAGCTTAAGGCCCCATTCAGAAAAAGATTTTTATTCAAACCATGTTCCTGCCAAGCATGATCAGTTCAAGAAATTAAGATCTTAAGGTTTCTCATCTTGCAGTTTCCTGGTAAAAACTACTATTTCAAATATTTTAGTGAAAGAAAAGGAAGATGCACATGCTGATCCAGAAATACAACCCATGAAGGAAGACGATGGAACATTTGGTGAATACAGGTGAGCAACTGATGTGGTTTGTCATGCTCAGTGGTCATATCACGCATGTGCTGTATATAATATCACACTTATTAATTCAAACTAACTTTTTTTCCATGTTGACAAAGATTTGCTATCCAGTGTCGTATAGAACTATAGATAGCATTACAGCCACACCATTAGGAAAAAAAAATAAACATCCAGGCTTAGGAGAAGCCATTCACTAATGCACGGTGAAATCCAGGTTCAAACACCATTGTCTCAAAGTGAGAAAGCTTTCTTTACAGACCCATCTTACATAGTTAAATACCAGGTACGGTCCCCTCTTGGTTAGGGTGCATCTAGCATTATGGTTTTTCAAAAGACATTTCTAACTGAAGCCTAGTAAAGACAACCTTGTGTTACATTGACTGGAACACAAATGCATTTGAAATGGCTGCCAGTATTAACACCTAATCCAATAACAAAGAAGTGATGTTATACAGCAAGGTGAAGGAAAGTCCTACAAGAAAAAACAAGTCGTCATCTTTACGGGATACCTAGTGAGCAGCTTCAAAGCATGCAATAGGGCTCTTATTCCTGGCCCTCTTCCTTTATTGTAGATGTAGCCCAGCTGAGTCTCCTGGCATCACAAAAAGCGTGCCCTGGCAACTCTGCTCATATAACAATTATGAGTATAGCTTATTAAATAAGTAGCATTTTCTTTGTTGTTTTTGATTAGTGTAAGAAAAAATGTGATTATCTTCTAATTATGTCTATACCGTTATATTTTATATGGGTGTTATGACAGATTTTATAGCACGTTCCTGTGTCGAAAGCCTTGTAAATCTCCTTTATTGTTTTGAAAATGTTACATTTACGGAGGTACATAGAAAAATTTTCTTTTTCAAGAAGGGTCTACTGTGTTGCCATAGCTCCTTCATACAAGGGAAATGTGCATCTTGATCTGACTGGAATAGATTTACAGCTCTGAATGCCAAAAAGCAGTTTCTGTTCCTTCTTCCTTGATTTACAAAAATATGATACTCTGTTCTTAGGTTAATGAGTTCAGAGTAGTATTTTATTACAGCATTAAGTGCATATGGATTAATTACATTCAGCTGATCAAAAGGGAAGTGTGAAGCAATGTTTGGAAGCAGAGGTAAATAAGTACTAAGTTTTCCCAGGCAGTCCCGTTGGGATGCTCCTTCATTGCTCCTCTGTTTTGTGACGCCTGGAAATTTTGGCAGCAGGAACTGACCTTCGTACAGAATTGTACAAATGATGTGACCTCAATACCTGTTTTCTCAGGCCTAGAGTAAGACTATTCAAGTCTGCATTCATGTGTGACCTGTAGCAAGATTTGAATTTATGTCTCCATATTTTAAGTGGCTTGAGTTCATCTATAGAATCATCTAGTGCACCTCATGTCTGGTCAATATGGACAGATGCATGCCAAGCTTTCAGACTTGTTCACATGAAAGAGCTCATCCTGTTTACCATGCAAAGACTCCTTTCTAAAATGTATTTCTGTGTAATTAGTCTATATTGGGCTTTCCTCTTTTTTCCTTAGAGACAGGGCAGAAGCAGCAACCAGTCAGATCACAGAAGATATCTTGGCACCCTCTCTGCAGCCCAGCATCCCTGCAGTCACTCAGTTCCCAGTGTGTCTGCCTCACATAGCAGTGGTCATGATGCAGTACTTCTTTGAGGAAAAAGGGTATAGGGTTTCCCTTGAAAAAAAAAAGTAATTTTTGAAAGATCTAGGAATTCGAGTATTTTGAACTTTTTTCATCACTTCAGGTCCATGTCTGCTTGGACAGGAAAGAAACTGGACAAGGAAAAGAAAAGAAAAGGTAGCTGTGCCAATTCTCCTGAAGCAGACCCTGTCTTTACCAAAGCAAAGTCTGTGAGATCTGACAGATCCAACTTCTTCAGAAGGTCAGGGGATCAATACCCCAGCACCAGATCAGAGACCTCCTACACCAGGAGGAGGGCTAGGCAGTCTTCTGAGCTTACAAGGGTTAGTTCTGTCTCTGCTTCCCTCTGCCGAGAGAAGAAGAGGTCAGACGAATGGAAGTACAGGCATGGCTCTAGACATCATGCTTCTGAGCAACAGATAATGGGGTTGGAGGAGGGCTCAGATTCTCAGGCAGGACAGCCATCCCCTTTCCAGCAACCCCTCATCTGCAACTCAATTCGTGGCTCACTGGCAAGGCAACATTCTCCTCTCCAGCACTGGTTCAGCCAGACCCCAGACTACAGCTCAGATTCAGAAGACACTCAGAGCTCCTACCACAGGAAGGTAAGACCTTCTACTACTACTCACTTCTCTGAATCTGAAAAGAATTCATTAATGAAATCTGTCATTTTGCCTGAGCTAGCTACTGTCTTAAAGGATGCTTTGACAGCAGCCAGGCAAAGTATAACTTCTGTGGCACAGGCTAGGCCCCATTCAGTAAAGCATCCCAGGGTACCAGTTACAGAAGTTCCAGTGGTTCCTCTAGAAGCAACTGGGAGCAGTTCCCAAACTTTTGAGTCTGACCATATGGACAGTTTAAAAGATCAAACAGCTTCTGGGAAGGAGAAATCTGAGGCTGACAAGGCCTTGGAGGTTGAGTCATCCCCTGAAGATGGGGAGATGTCATCTGAGTCCCTCACAGAAGACCAAGAAGGACCAGATCCTCTGCGTAAGTTTGACATGGAGAATCAGAATTACCTGTTCAAGCACATAAAGAGAGTGTTAATGCTGAACTCTTCCAACTCTGAATGGGCTTCAGAAGAACTGCTTATCCCCTCTGAAGAAGGCAAGGTAGATAACGCCCTTCCTATTGATTCAAGAGTGGAAGATCTTGTCTGTAGGATCTGGAGTAATCCTGAAGCAAAGCACGAAGCCCCAGCAGTCTTACGTAAGCTCTATCCTTTTCCAGTGGATAAAGCTGCTCTGTGGGGGGCCCTGCCTCAGGTAGACAGAGCATTGGTTACTCGTGATCCTGTACTATCAGGGCCTGCTCATATGGATGCTCTCCCTAAAGATCCTACTGATAGAAAGGTTGAGGAAGCAATTAAAAGATCTTTCAAGCTAGTTGCAGCCCAGCTTGGGGTATCTATCTACTGCACTTATGCTTCTAGAGCGTTACTGATATGGTTGGAGGAAGAGCGAGCCAGATTCAAAAAGAAATGGGTCCCATCTGGTACCGTGCAGAGGAAACGCAGGCTCTGTAAGATTGCAGCTAATTTTATCCATGATGCAGCTGAGGATTCTCTTAGACTTACCATTAAAAATATGGCATGCCTCACTGTCGCCTGGAGAGCTCTATGGCTACGCCCTTGGACCTCATCCCAAGTTCTAAGATGTAAGCTGCTGTCTTTACCATACACAGGCGGCACGCTGTTTGGTGAATCCTTGGTCAGGATCCTGAAGGATTTCTCAGAACACAAACACTCTTCACGTCAGCTGAAAAAAAAGAGCTCTGTTGGAAGCTCTTCATTTTCTTATCCTCACAAGTGTCTGAGCTCCTTTCGTTCTCCTCCGAAGTTTAAAGGAGGGAAGGGAAAGTATAAGGTCTCACAATCATTTCACGCCAAGTATGAAAGGACATCTCACTTTCAGAGAGACACCAGACCATCAAGAGGAACTTTCTAAGAACGCAGACGTGCTTCCTCCTGTCGTAGGAACTGGGAAGAGTGAAAGACTTGGAAATTTATGCTGAACAGACTTCAGTATTTCAGGACAACTGAGCCCAGTGCTTAGAAAATTAGTTGTTTCAAAATAAGATTGAAATTATAAAATTACTTAAATCTTAATGACTAATTAAGATATTCTAGAGAAGTCATAGCTCTCAATTTTAGGGGAGGTTTCTGTCACATTCAATTTCTAGGCTTCCCAGTATTTTTGGGATGTCTTGGACATGTTTAAAGTTTTGCATTCTTCAACTCCATCTAAGAGCGTACTTTCTGCAGAACGAGCCAGAATCAGACTTTCCTGCCATGTTGATCTAATGAAGGAAATAGTATTTTAGGAAATGCAGGTGTTTCAGGAACCGCAGGGTACACTTTGTTCCTGTGCCTCGAGGAATACCTGCACTTCCACGTAATACAGGAAAACAGTGCCGCTGTAGCAGCCTGCACTGCAATCCCAGTGGTTTCCTGAGTTGTGGAAGACTGAAATAGTAAATTTTGGGCAGTCAATGAATGCTTACACCAAGAAACTTCAAGACATACAAGAAGTACCATGTTATTTAAATTAAAATTGAAGACTACCTAGAGCTCCTGTTCAGGTCAGTGTAGGTGTATGAATCAGCCTAAATTTCCCTCCTGGGCCCTCAATCAAGAGAAATTTGGAAGTTATGGCATCTACAGACCTTTATGGCAAGCATACCTTTCTAAGTTAACCTCATTGTCTCCTTGCAGCCTGGAAAATGTTCATAGGAAGATCAAACAGGACAAGACAGCTCAGTAGTAGGGCTGGTAGTGTGGTAAGACAGGATGTTTGCACATTTTGTTGAATTATTTTGCCTCTTTTCTTCAACATTTTGACACCCACAATATTTTTTCTTGGATATGCTATGAGAGACTTTCTGGAAATGGTTGGTGGAGAGTTTCTGAGATTGCTAGATAATAGATTACTCTTTCTTCTTGTTCTGGGTTGATGAACAGTAAGAATATAATTTGTAACTACAATAGTATATTTTTTCTCTTGTAGTTACTCAAGTTTTATTGCAGCTTAGGTGTGTTTCCACAGGGACCCAGCCTCAGCACTGTAATTGTAAGCTTGGTCCCTTCTAGCGCAAGAGATGATGTCAATGGACTGCCTGAGGAGTTCTTGTCTCTGAACAGTCCGACTGGATTTTGCAGTGGTCTTTACTGTGTCCTCATTTCCACACGTGTGCTTTCTGTGATGGTTCTTATTTTAATTCTTGAACATCTGTGTCACGACTTTTAAAATCCATGGTTTGATTTCCCTTTGTATAACTTTTACCAGAAATAGCAAAGGTGGAAAGTTGGTTGAATTTCTCTCAAGCAGATTTTTCTTTAAAATTTTCACAGGGAGTGAGTTGGGTTCTTTGACTAACAACAATTCTTTCCACCCATTGCCATTTAAAGCCAGAGCTCAATCTCCAAGGTTTTCCAGCTTCTGCCGGGATTGAAGATGGAGTATTACAGAGATGCTAAAGAAAAACTACTCAGAAAAGCTAATACAGATGTGCTCGTGTCTTAGCTAGATTAGAAATAGTCAAATGTGTTGAAGTCTAGATGGAGAGAGGTGCATAAGTGTACAGGGAAAGCATTTTTCATTGGCACTATTCGATCAACTTGGGAGCGTGAGGTATTGGGGCAGAAGTTCTCCTGGAGCGTGCAGGGAAGCCATAGCATAAGGTGCTTCCGTGGCTTTACATGACTGCTTATACTTAAACTTCTGGGCTGTTGACCTGAGGGCGCAGAAAAGGGAATTTACTGAGGAGAGTTTTCATCTGGCGCATCCTCTTTCTGCACCCAGTCGCCCCGAGTGCTCTTCCCATTTTGTTTGTTTTATGTTGCTTTTCATCTGACAGTTGTGTTATGAAGAAAAGTAGTATATTGCTAACCATATATTGAGTCTTTTTGCATGTCCATGAATGTGGCAAAGTTTAGTGGGAACTAGTTGCCTGCTGGACTGCAGAGACATCGTAAAACTGTCTTCCCCCTTCTGACTGGTTGCTGCATGTGCCCATAACTAAGGAAGAAAAAATGAAAAGTTGAAAGAAGAAGGGAGATTTCAAGGTACATATTTCTTTCAATAAATGATGAGCTTGTGAAATTGAAGTACTTCTTGAGAACAAATAAGTTTGTAGTTTGCGTTTGCATGTTATTGTCACCTCCATACTTTTAATCATTAGTTGCAAGTTTGAGATGTGTTTCATTAAACTAAGAAAAAGAAATATGTATTCATATATTAGCAGTTGTTCATGAAAAATATTTAAATCACGGTTTTAGAGTATGCTTTAACATCAAATACTGTTCTTTTACTAAAAGGGCGAGAAATGTGTGGGGTACTTATCAAAATGACTGGTACATACCATCCTTAAAAAGCTCCTAGTGTGGAATTTATTTATAAGACAACAAATAGTAGAAGTATCACTACACTTAACTTCCATGGCTGTCTGACCTAACTATAGGATTCATGCCCATTCTCACCGCTTGTTTTGTTCCCTCCTAGTCCTTGTTGTCTCACTATTGATCATATGCACCGATATGTCTCGCTTTTCAAAAAACTTCTTCCATTTTCCACTGTAATTTTAGTCAACCCAATTTGCACTTTATTTTTTTATATCATGGTATTACACTAGGTAAGTATAAAAGGCAACAAGCAAAACCACAAATGAAAACTAAAGGAAATTATGATCTATCCTGGTTGCATTTTTTGACAGCTTTATGAACTGGAAGCGAGATTAGCAAATCTTGCAAACGCTGTGTAAAAATTCCTGGGTTTAACACGTTTTTGCAATATAA
This sequence comes from Coracias cyanogaster, assembly GCA_033124195.1. Lineage (NCBI taxonomy): Eukaryota > Metazoa > Chordata > Aves > Coraciiformes > Coraciidae > Coracias > Coracias cyanogaster. The sequence goes on from JAVSBS010008549.1 coordinate 163,992, forward strand.
TATTATATATTCTACAGCCTAAAGTCTTAAGTAGGTCTTTGAGCACCTGTACTCATAATGCAATGCAGCGGCTTTTGCAGTTTGCTTCTTGGTGGCAAACAGAAAACGTGTCCACATCCATTTCCGCAGAGCAGCAGCGTCCCTTCTCCGCTCTGCACCCCCAGGGTTACAAAAGTGCTGTCCAAAACATGGATGTCTTCAGGTTTTTTCTCTTCTCTTCTCTTCTCTTCTCTTCTCTTCTCTTCTCTTCTCTTCTCTTCTCT